>ML111007.1:0-45170 GCA_003697995.1 Taxidea taxus jeffersonii
CCCATTAAGTACTCTCCGCTCTCCAATACCATCAGCTTCCAGCAACTACCAGTCGGTTTTCTTTCTCTAAGGATTTGGGATTTTTTAAATAAATGGAATCATACAATTCTGTGTAATATAATATGTGGTGACTTTGTCTAGCTGCTTTTGCTTAGCTCCATGTTGTAACATGTATCACTATTTAATTCCTTCTTGTGGCTGCATAATATTCTATTATGTATTTATATCACATTTTATTCATGCATTGGTCAGTTGATGGACATTTGGATGTTTTACCTTTTGGCTATTGTGAATAGTGCTGCTTTGAACATGCCTGTACATGTATTTGTTTGAGTACCTGTTTTCAGTTCTGTTGGGTATTTACCTAGAAGGTAGAATTGCTGGTCATATGGTAGTTCTATGTTCAACTTTCTAAAGAACTGCCAAACTATTTTCCACAGTGGCTAAACTATTCTACATCCTCAACAGCAGTATCCAAGGATCGTTTTTCCACATCTTTGCCCAAACGAGGCTTTTTTTTTTTCTTACAACCTTTCGAGTAGAAGGGAAATGTTATCTCATTGTGGTTTTGATTTTCATCTCCCTAATGTGTAATGATGTGGAACATCTTTTCATATGTTTTTTGGCCATTTGTATATCTTTGCCCAATTTCTAATTGGTTGGTTTGTCTTTTGCTGTTGATTGTTAAAGTTCTTCATATATATATATATATATATATATATATATATTCTGGGTACTAGACCCTCATCAGATATATTATTTGCAAATATTTTCTCCCATTGTCGAGGTTGTCTTTTCACTTTCTTGATAATGTCCTTTGCACAAAAGTTTTTAATTTTAATGAAGTTCAGTTTATCTAAGTTTTCTTTTGTTGCTTATGTTTTTGGTATCCTATCTGAGAAATAATTGCCAAATCCAAGGTCATGATGCTTTACTCCTATGTTTTCTTTTAAGAGTTACCTGGTTTTAACTATTGTATTTAGTTATTGAATCATTTTGAGTTAACTTTTTGTATATAGTGTGAGGTAAAGATCCAGCTTCATTCTTTCACATGTAGATATCCAGTTGTCCCAGGGCCATTTATTGAAAAGACTATTCCTTCCCCATTGATTGGTCTTGGCACACATGTCAAAAATCAATTTCCTATAGCTATAATGATTCATTTCTGGACTCTCAATTCTATTCCATTGATCTATATTTCTATCCTCACACTAGTACTGTACTGTTTTAACTACTGTAGTTTTGTGGTAACTTTTGAAATTGGGAAGTGAGAGTTCCAACTTTGTACTTTTTTAATATTGTTTTAACTCTTAGAGGCCATTCCATATGAATTTGAGGATTGGCTTTTCCATTTCTGGAGGGAAAAAAGGAAAAGAAAAAAAGCCATCAGGATTTTGATAGGTATAACCATGAATCTATAGATTGCTTTGTGTAGTACTGCCATCTTAACAGTATTAAGTCTTCCAGTCTGTCTTCCTTTAGATGTTAATATGAGGCTCACATTTATATTTTGGGTATTTGTACATTTTCACAATGAAGTAGGCTATGACATGTAAGTATCTGGTAGAGATTCCGGATATTTACAAAGTAAGTAATCACACAGTATCTGTATATTTCATCTCTGGAGGAATTTTTATTACACAGGTGTTTTTTCCATTTTCTTGCCTCAGATGTGAAACAAGCATATTAGTGTCAAACTTGAAACTACTATGATTTGCTGTGCCAGACACCAGGTATGCCCCACCTCATAGCTGCCCTTCCTCCCACTTCTCCAGCCAGGCCCCATGGCCAGGCAGTCCAGGCCACTTGCCAGCCCTGCAGTAGGCTACAGTGAGAAGTGTGGAGACCAGGCCCTGTGCCCTCAACATGTATCACTCCCTGAGAAAGGCCTCTGTACTACAGCAGCATTCAAGCCACCTCCAATGCAAGGATTTGAGGGTGAAGGTTTAAAAAGGTCTTAGTATGTAAGCTATCTTTGATGTTATTTAAGAGTTAATGGGTCTTTCAGGAAGTTCCTAGAATTAATAATAAAAGTATTTGCTAAATTTTATCTTCCCAGGCAATACTTTTCTGGATTAATAAAGTTGTGTTGATAAAGACATAGAATAGTAAAGTCATTTCAGTATAATAGCCAACAGTAGTTATCTATGCAGAAATATTCCTAATCTAAGCAAAATAATTTATCTGCACCCTAACATGGTACCTAAAAGAAGGCATCCTTCTTCATTTAACTAGGCATAAAATTGTATGCTAATTTCTGGAGATTCTTATTTGAACAAATTATATAATAAGTAAAATAGAGGCTTCAGGTTTTGGGTTATATAAAAACAGAATTGACTTTCTCCTTTGAATGAATTAAGAGATTTTACTACTTTAGCAGCAAGAAACTAGAATAATGATTCAGTTGAGACACTATTCAAGTAAGAGATTTCCCATGGCTGGATTTCAAAACTGACTCAGCATTGCTTTCTTTTTCAAACCACTCTTTTTCCAGATTGTTTTGCCAGTTCTCAAAGAATAGCACATTTATCCTAGGTCTGTAATGGACTTTTAATTTTAAAATAATTTTATCTTAAGGACATGTTTACTTAAAAACATTACTATTTTGTTGGAGACACTCATTATGTAATAGAACAGGGTTCAGTTGGATGTAGATGAAGTAAATATTCATTAAAATTCATACCAGAACTGTTTTTTTTTTAATTTATTTATTTGACAGACAGAGATCACACATAGGCAGAGAGAGGCAGGCAGAGAGAGAGGAGGAAGCAGGCTGTCCGCAGAGCAGAGAGCCCGATGTGGGGCTCGATCCAGGACCTTGGGATCATGACCCGAGCCGAAGGCAGAGGCTTTAACCCACTGAGCCACCCAGGCGCCCCTGTTTTTTTTTTTTTAAGATTCTACTTATTTATTCATGAGAGGCAGAGGGAGAAGTAAGCTCCCCACTGATCAAGAAGCCAGATGTGGGACTTGATCCCAGGACCTTGGGATCATGACCTGAGCTGAAGATAGATGTTTAACTAACTGAGCCACCTAGACACCCACCAGAACTGTTAAGTGAAAAATTTTAGGTATTTAGTTTATCTGCAGCTCCTAACTTTCTATAAGACTTTGCTTTTCCTACTTTTTGTGTAAAAATTTGCTAGTCTTATACTAATCGACTGAACTTAATGATTTTTATGGTTCTGCTTTCTCTCCCTAAAACAAACAAACAAGTAAACAAATCCAATACAAATATTTAGGACATATTAAGGAAAATTATGGAAATTAAGGAAATATAAACAGAAGAAGCAGTTAAAAAAAAAGCTTTCTATCACCTTCCAAATCTGAGCAAAGTGTCCCTCTTATGTTCTCCTCTAGTACTCTGTAGTTCTCTTACTCTATTGCAAGCTTATTTACGGTATAGTGCTTTTCTGCCTTCTCCACTTAATTCCCTCCACTCCACCCTAAGCTCTTTGCAGTAACTCATCTGTCTTATCCATTCATACTTTTCCCAGGCTCTCTCAATAAATGGGATGAATGGATGAGTGAGTAAATAAGTCAAAGGAAAACCTTGGGCAGGCAGAGCAAGGAAGTGACAACAGAACATCCGGAGTAAGAAAAGAGAATGGGAGCAGAGAAGGAAAACAATTAACAGTAGCAAAAGCATTAATCTTTTTGTCACCAATACTATTTTTTCTTAACTACTCTTTCTGTTTAAATTGTTTCATGTTTCATTCTGGCCCTTATAATTCCTTCATTCATTCTTATTACTGTCACCATATTCAGAACCTTTTGCCTAAAGTATTATCATACTTTCTGGTTCTAGTCTTATGCTTTTCAATTTATCCTAGATAGATAAGTCTTCCAGTTAAGGTCATTTCTGACCTTCCATTTCTAGCACCAAAAACATGAAGTTTGGGGGGTGCCTGGGTGGTTCAGTCAGTTGAGTGACCAGTTCTGGATTTGGCTCAGGGTTGTGGGATCGAGCCCCACCTCAGGCTCTGTGCTGGCTGTGCAGTCTGCTTGAGATTCTCTCTCTTCCTCTCCCTCTGCCCCTCACTCCCCACCAAAAAAAAATATGAAGCTTTTTTCCTTTATGAGAAGAAATTTTAAAGAGAATTGTGAAATAGTCCTTGAAGTATGTTAATTTCTTGTAATTCTTATTTTTAGGAAATTTTTCCTAATTCTCTCCTGCTATGATCTAATCCCTTACCCTCTTTTTTGGCACTTACTGGATCAGACAACAACTGTTTATCATCACTTACTCATTTTTCTTTACATAACTAAGGATAATTAGCAATTCAATTCCATAAATATTTATTGAGGTACTATTTATAAGCACTGCACTTCTCAACTTTCTCATGTAATCTCCTAAATAAATCAGATTTTTTCATATATCTTCTTGTAGTTTATTTACCAAGTTCTCAAATATTATTCTTTTTTGTGAACCCTAATAATTTCATAAGCAGTATTTACCTTCAATTTAAATTTGATCTTGCTTTTTTATTTTATATGAAAAAGTATGACTCACTTGTTACTTTTAGTCAATCTTTTTAGCCTCTTAATTATCAGTATTTTATCTGGTGTAGCTAAAAATATTAAGTTAATAAATCATGGAATAGGAAGTCCTACCCCTCTTTTCTCCACAGAGACACCAACTTAACAACAGTATAGGGAGTAAAATATTTGTGAGAACTCCACAAACCAGTTAATAAATTGCAAACCAAAGGTGAATGCAAAGCCAAGAACAAGCCAAGCAAAGGTGAATTAAAATGGGAAAGAAGTATTTTCACTTTACCTATGATCTCTGCACCCCCTTAGTCAGCATAGCTCACTATGATCATCAGAGTAGATGAAGCATCCAATGTTTTAGTTGTTTGAAGGCTGCCCAAGGAACTGATTTGTTTCACCTGACTTGGAGTGCTGATGAAACCAGCATTGTTTGCATGCCTAGGGGCCACTGAAAGCAAGTGAGAGCAGTGGCAGCTTGCAGTGACACTGGAGAGTCTGAAATAGTGCAGAAGCTGACATGGCTCACTGTTATGGGGAGAAGGCAACCAATTCCAACTTATTACTTAGGTAGAAGAGAAAAGAACACAGCGTGTATATGCAGCAGTTCAGTTTAGGGGTTGGGGGAGGCCTATCCAAAGGATTGGTTTCTGTCTCACTTGACTTAGGGTGCCTGAGTTGGACACTATGGATGCCAAGAGGCCACTGATATTAAAGGAGAGTAGGTGGCTTGCTGCTGCAACACCAGAAAGATTGCAGTGCTACAGGAAGATACAAGAGGAAACAGACTATGGACTCCTGAAAAAGAAACTGACAAACTCTGATTAGAAAATTACATGCACAGTCAAGAGAAGTTATGAAACCCTCAGAATCTCTAGCTGGGCTGTTTGGTGAAAGTCTTCCTTAGTCAGTACATAAAGACTGGGAGATGTGGCTGTTTTCCCAAATGCGTAAAACTCAGAAGGAAAAAAAAAATCACAACATACAGAAAGAAACAAAGAAATATGGCTCAATCAAATGAACAAAAGAGGAGTACCTGGGTGGCTCAGCTGGTTAAGTGTCTGACTATGGCTCAGGTCATGATCTCAGGGTCCTGGGATCCAGACCAGTGTCAGGCTGTCCATTCAGTGGGAAGTCTGCTTCTCCCTCCCCCTCTCCCTCTGCCCCTTCCCCTGCTTGATCTCTCTCTGTCTCTCTTTCTCAAATAAACAAAATATTTTTTTTAAATGAACAAAATAAATCTCCAAAAACCAACCCCAAAGAAACAGAAATCTATGAATTTCCTAACAAAGAATTCAAAGTAATTTTCTTAAAGCTAAATGATCTATAGGAGAATACAGATAGACAGCTAGGGAAAATGAAAACAATGCATGAACAAAATGAGTATATCAACAAAGACACAGAAACTATTAAAAAAGAACCAAGCAGAAATTATGGAACTGGAGAATAACTGAATTGAAAAATTCACTAGAAGCATTCAACAGCAGACTTAATTAAGCAGAAGAAAGAACTTGAAGAAAGATCATTTGAAATTATCAAGTCAGAGGAACAAAGTCAAAAAAAATGAAGACAAGTGAAGAGAGCCTAAGCAATTTATAGGACAACATTAAGCAAATTAATATATGCATCTTGAGAGTTCCAGAGGAGAAGAAAGGGAGAACATATATGAAGAGATAATGGCTGAAAACTACCCAAATCTAAGGAAATAAATGGACATCAAAAATTCAGGAAGCTCAAAATATTCCAAATAGGATGAATCCAAAGAGGCCTACACCAAAGCACATGACAAACTGTCAAAAGTCAAAGATAAATAAATCTCTTGAAAGCAGCAAGAGCAACTTATGTTTAAAGAAGCTTTTATCACATTATCAGGGGCTTTCTCAGCAGAAACCTTATGGGCCAGAAGGGAGTAGGATGATATATTCAAAGTCCTAAAAGAACAAGATAGTCAACCAAGAATACTATTTCTAGCAAAACTGTCCTTCAGAAATGAAAGAAAAATAAGGACTTACACAGATAAGCAAAAGCTGAAGAGTTTATCACCACTAGACCTACCTTGCAAGAAATACTAAAGTTATTCCTGCAATTGAAACAAAAGGACATCTTGAGGCACCTGGGAGGTTCAGTGGGTTTAAAGCTTCTGCCTTCAGCTCAAGTCATGATCTCAGGGTCCTGGGATTGAGCCCCACATTGGGCTCTCTGCTCAGCAGGGAGCCCGCTTCCTCCTCTCTTTCTGCCTGCCTCTCTGCCTACTTGTGATCTCTGTCTGTCAAATAAATAAAATCTTAAAAAAAAAAAAAAGGATATCAGACAGCAACACAAATGCATATTAAAACATAAAACTCACCAAAAAAGGTAAATATATAGACAAATACAGAATTCTACAATATTGTAATAGTGGCATGTAAAGCACTTTTAATTTTGGTATAGAATTTAAGAGATAAAATCATAAAAAATAACTTTAAGACTATGTTAATGTATACATGCTTTGTAAGGAGTGATTTGTGACATCAGTTAATATAAAGTGAGAGTGGGAATATGTAAAAGACTCGAGTTTTGTATATGATTGAAGTTATTACAAGCATGAAATAGATTGTTATAGCTATAAGATATTTAAGTTCCAAGGAAACAATATGCACGCACGCGCACACACACACACACAAAATACCTACAGAATATACAAGGAAAGAAATGAGAAAGAAATCAAAGGTCAATACCAAAAAAAAAACAAACAAAAAAAATCAACGAGACAGAAAGAAAAGCATCAAGAGTAGAAAAGAGGTCCAAAATAACTACAAGACAAATAGAAAACAATTTTTAAGATGGTAATAGTATGTCCTTTCCTATCAATACTAACTTTAAATGTAAATGGGTTAAATTTTCCCATCAAAAGACATAAGAGTGGCTCCCTGAATAGATTTTGAAAAAATAAGATGCATCTACAAGAGGGTCACCTTAGACAAAAAGACACATGTAGGCTGAAAGTGTAAGGATGGAAAACATTATTCCATGTAAATGGTAACCAAAAGAGAACAAGAGTGGCCATATGTATATCAGACAATATAGACTTCAAGTTAAAAACAGCTTTTACTGGGGTGCCTGGGTGGCTCATTGTGTTAAAGCCTCTGCATTCAGCTCAGGTCATGATCCCAGGGTCCTGGGAACGAGCCCCGCATCGGGCTCTCTGCTCAGCAGGGAGCCTGCTTCCACCTCTCTCTCTGCCTGCCTCTCTGCCTATTTGTGATCTCTGTCTGTCAAATAAATAAATAAATAATCTTAAAAAAAAGCTGTTACAAGAAATAAAGAAGGATGTTATATGATGATAAAAGAGTCAATTCCATAACAATGAAAGATATAAAAATTATAAGTATATAAGTATGTAACATCAGAGTACCCAAAAATACAAAGTAAATGTGGACAGAACTGAAGGAAGAAATAGATAGTAACACAATAATAGTGAATTCAATATACCACTTTTAATAATGGATAGAATAATCAAACAAAATCAGTAAGGAAACAGAGGACTTGACCAACATTATAAAATGATTGGACCTAACAGACATACACAGAACACTGCACCCACCAGCAGCAGAACACATATTCTGCTCCATGCCTATTCACAGAACATTCTCCAAAATAGATCAAATGTTAGACCACACACACACACACACAAAAGAGCCTTAACAAATTTAAGGAAGTTTAATCTACCAAGTATCTTTTCCAATAACAAGGCAATGAAACTAGAAATCAATAACAATAGAAAAATTAGAAAAATCACAAATATGTAGAAATTACACACTCTTTTCCAACCAACGAGTCAAAGAAGAAATCACAAGGAAATTAGAAAATATCTTGGCACTAATGAAAACCAAAACAAAACACTAAAACTTATGGAATGCAGCAAAAGCAATAATACAGGGAAGTTTATAGCAGTAAATGGCTTACATTAAAAGAGAAGAAAGATCTGAAATCAACAACCTAACTGCATATTTTAAAGAACAATAGAAGAAAAAGAACTAATCTCCAACTTAGCAGAAGGAAGAAAATAATATTAGAGCAGAAACAAATGAAATAGAGAATAGAAAAACAATAGAAATCAACAAAACAAAGAGTTGTCATTTTTTTAAAAATTAGCTAATTTGACAAACCCTTAACTAGACTGAGAATAAGAGAGAAGACTGAATTACTAAAATTAGAAATGAAAAAGAATACATTACAACTGATGCCACAAAAATAAGAAAAAGATTATGAGGCTACTCTGTATAATTATATTCCAACAAGTTGGAAAGCCTAGAAGAAATGGATAAACTTCTAGAAACATATATTCTACCAAGACTGAATCATACAGAAACAGAAAATCCAAAAGGACCTAACAACCAGAAGGAGATTGAATCAGTAACCAAAAGTTTTCCACCAAGAAGCCCAGAACCAGATGACTTCACTGTAGAATTCTACCAAACAATTAAAGAAGAATTAAAGCCAGTTCTTCTCAGACTCTTCCAAAATATTGAAGAGGGAACACTTATTAACTCATTTTCTGAGGTTATCTATCATTACCCTGAGCCAGACAATGATACAGACCAGTATCTCTTATGAACGTAGATGCAAAAATCCTCAGCAAAACTAGAAAACAAAATTCAACAGCACATTAAAAAGATTATATACCATGAGCAAGTGAGATTTATCCCTGGGACACAAGCGTGGTTCAACATACAAGTCAATAAACGGAATATACCACATTAACAAAATAAAAGAACAAAAACCACATGATCATCTTATTAGATACAGAAAAAGCATTTGACAAAATTCTATGCTCTTTCCTGATAAAAACACTCACCAAATAGGAATAGAAGGGAATTACCATAATAAAAGTTATATATAAAAAGGTAAACAGGTAAATTATACACAACAGTAGAAAATTGAAAGGTTTTCCTTTATTCGCAAACAAGGCAGGAATACCCACTTTCACCACTTCTATTCAATATGATACTGGAAATTCCAGTCAGAGCTCTTAGGCAAGAAAAGCAAATAAAAGACATCCAAACTGGAAAGGAAGAAGTAAAATGATCTCTATTCACACATGACACAATCTTATATGTATAAAACCCTAAGGATTACACACATACACACTTACACGTACACACTGTCAGAATGAAAGAATTCAGCAAAGTTGCAGAATACAAACTCAATAATCCAAAATCAGTTGTGTTTCCAAATACTAACAATGAACAATCCAAAAGGAATTAAGGAAACAACCCCATTTCAATAGTATCAAAAAATAAAATACTCAGGAATAAATTAAACAAGGAGGTAAAAGACTTGTACAATGAAACTATAAAATATTGCTAAAAGAAATATCCCCTTGTTCATGAATTGGAAGACTTAATATTGTTAATAATCATATTACCTAAAGCAGTCTAAAGATTCAGTGCAACCACTATCAAAATCCCAATGACATTTTTTTTCAGAAATAGGAAAAACATTTTAAAATTCAGTGGAAAAAAAAATCAAAGGACTTTAAATAACTAAAATAGTCTTGAGAAAAAAACAAAGCTGCAGGCCTCTCGTTTCCTGATTTCAAACATACTATAAAGATACATTAATCAAAACAGTGTTGTTCTGGCATAAAAGCAAACATATAGACAAATGGAACAGAATAGAAAGCCCAAATATAAACTGCCACATATTTGGCACCCAGGGTGCCAAAACTACACAATAGGGAAAGGGTAGTCTGTTCAACAAATGGTGTTGGGAAAACTGGATATTCACATGCAAAAAATTAAAGATGGACCCTTAATCTTATGCCATATACCAAAATTAACTCAAAAATGGATTAAAGACCTAAACATAAGACCTGAAGCTATAAAACTAGAAGAAAACATAAGGGGAAAGCTTCATGACATTGGAATGGACAATGATATGACACAAAAACAGCAACTAAAACAAATATAGACAAATGGGACTACATTAAATTTTCAAAATTCTGCATAGCAAATTACACAATCAACAGAATGAAAAAGCAACCTATAGAATGGAACAAAATATCTGCACACCATATATCAGGTAATGAGTTAATCTCTGGGATATAGAAGGAATTCCTACCATTCAACAACAAAAAGCAATTAAAAAGTGGGCAAAAGACTTGAATATACAATTTTCCAAAGATACACAAATGCCACTGCATGTGTGAATGGATACTCAATATCACTAATTATAAGGGAAATGCAAATAAAAACTGCCACTACTTAAGGAAAAAAAAAAGTGTTGTAAGGATGTGGAGAAATTGGAATCCTTGTGTACTGTTAGTGGGATTGCAAAATGGTGCAACTACTATGGAAAACTGTAAAGAAGTTCCTCAAAAAATTAACAATAAAACTGCAACATGATCCAGCAGTCCTACTTCTGAGTGTATATCCAAGAATTGAGAACAGGATCTCAAAAAGATATTTGTGGGGTGCCTGAGTGGCTCAGTAGTTAAGCCTCTGGCTTGGGCTCAGGTCATGGTCTCAGGGTCCTGGGATGGAGCCCCACACTGGGCTCTCTGCTCAGCGAGGAGCCTGCTTCCCTTCCTCTCTCTCTGCCTGCCTCTCTGCCTACTTGTGATCTCTGTCTGTCAAGTAAATTTAAAAAAATAATAATAATAAATAAATTTTTTAAAAAGACATTTGCATGTCCATTGCAGCATTATTCACAATAGCTTCTGTAGCCTAAATGTCCATCAACAGATGAATTAATGCATGCACATAATGGACTATTAACTCAGCTCAGCCTTTGAAAAAGAAGGAAATCTCATCATATGCTAGAACATGAACGAAACTTAAGACGTTATGCTAAATGAAATAAGCCTGTCACAAAAGGCAAATACTACATAACTTATCTAAGGTATCTAAAATAATTAAATTCATAGAATCAGAAAACAGAATGGTAGTTGCCAGGGGCTGGAAGGAGGAGGAAATGGGGCATTACTGTTCCATAGGTATAGAGTTTCAATCACACAAGGTGAAAAACCCTTTTCTCCCAAACTTCAAACTCCTCTTGTTGTTACATACTGGAAACCCCCCTGGTGTTGTACTGGGATCTCACATTTCCCTCATCAGAACAAAATTAACTAACCTTCCCTCCAAATTGTCCCTTTATCACTATCTTAGATAATGTCATTCCCACTAACCCTCATAACTAAACTTCACTTTCATCATATTTGCCTTTCCTTCCCAAAGCACAGCCAATCATAGAACCATTTATTATGGCTCTTCTAAATATTCTTTTTCCAATTCCTATTATTTTTAGTTAAGGCCTTCTGTGTCTCTAACTTTTAAGACTGTAGTAGCATACTAACTGTTCTGCCTGACTGCAATCTCTCTAACTTGCAGATTGCAGTCTGTTTTCCTTGCAAACTACCATCAGTCAAGTATTGCATTTTTAAATATGTATCACTTCTGTATTAAAAAATCTTGAATAGTTCTTCATTTTCTATAGTATTAATCCTCTTCCAATCCTATCCTTAACTGAAATGACCACCCTTATGCCTTTTAGTTCATCCTCTCCACCTCCAGCCTCATTGCCTCATTGGGTGATTCCTCATTCTCTAAAAGTACTTTCAAATCTCTATTATTTTGTTCATTCTGTTTCAGATGTTCCTCCCTTTTTCTATTGTTTAAAGTTCAGTTGTCACCTCCTCTGTGGAACTTTACCATTTGTGCCATCAGAATTAGTTATTTCCTTTTCTGCATTATCATACAGTTTTTTGTTTTAAAACATTAAAAAAATGTTTTTCTTGTTTAAAGACATAAGCATTTACAGGTTTGTTTTACTTTTTCCTTAAAACACTGTGTAACTGAGAAATAGGAATCTCATCTTACCTACCTCAGCATCACTCCCTAGTGTTTAGTAAAGTGTCTTACAAAGGGAGATTATTCAATTTATTTTTAGTAAATGAAGTTGAAGGAAAGAAAGTCCCCCTAGTGTGATATAGGAAAAAGCACACCAGGAAAATCTGGACATCTGGTCTTTTCATTTTGAACTACTATCTATTTAGACATGTAATGTTTAGCTAATTTTTCAACCTTTCTATGATAGAACTTGTTGTCTGCAAGAAATCTTTATATGTGTCTCTCTTATTGCATGGAACACTGGATGTTATATGCAAACAATGAATCATGAGACACTACATCAAAAACTAATGATGAACTGTATGGTTAATAATATAACACAATTTTTTAAAAAAACTTCAAAATGTTGGCTCACATGATGGTTTCCAGTTGGCTTACATAATAAAGTGCAGTCTCCAAAGCCTAGCATTTAAGGGCTTTTATGGTCTGATTTTAGTTACTTTTCTAACCTCAACTCCCTCTGATCCCCATTAGGAACCCAGCACTCTACCAATATCCATCTCTACATTCTTCCCTAATCATATTGTGTCCAGTCTCGCCTTAGCTGCTGTATCACTTAGTCCTGGCAGGACTCAAATGTCACATTCAAACAGGATAATGGAGAATTTAATAAGGAAACTAGTTACAACAGAGTAGCTAGGGTTAAGGAAAAGCAAGATAAGTTGAAGAACTTTTGGGGCTCCCAACAGCAAGAAACTGTTGTTGCCTTTAAGCCTCAAGGAGCCAGGGAAGGGAATAATTGTCTAAAATAAGTCTGTTAGAGAGGACTGCCTCACAGAGCTAGTTGTTTTTATTAAAGGAACATAACCACTGCCAAACAGCACTCAAGCAGAAGTCACAGGAATAAGGATTCTACCCATAAATGCTAGCCCTTTGGGGCACAGAGCAGGGTAGAATAAAGTGGAGAGGAATGTGGGAGAGCAAAAGCAGCTGCTTTATTCAAACTGTTCTTTCCACATGGATTTAAATCTATCTCAGAAGATAACTCTATTAAAAATAATAATGCAAATATCTAACTTTTCTTAGGGGAGAGGAAGAAGGAGAGGGAGAGGAGAAATCTTAAGCAGATTTCACACCCAGCATGGAGCCCAACAACATAGGGCTCAATCTCATAATCCTGAGATCATGACCTGAGCCAAAATCAAGAATAGGATGCTTAACTGAGTGAGCCACCCAGGCACCCTTAATGCAAATATCTAATATTTATGAAGAGCTTACTATGCACCAAGCACTGTAACAGACAGATGGAGGAGAGGGTGCAGTTTGAGGAGGAGGAAGGGAATAAAGGAAATAAGAGGCTGAAAAAGTTACCAAATTATAAACTCCAGTTGGCCATATAGTTTTTGAATATGAACCTCCTAATTGCCATGCTAATGGGTTTGGATTTTATTGTAAAGGTCAGTAAAGGAATTTGAATGTGGAATGACAAGATCAAATTTAAAATTTTGAAAGAACATTTACTATGATGTGAAGAATGGATTGATTCCAGGTGAGATCAGAAGCAGGAATCTGATGAGAGCTTGAATTAAAGCTGGAGCAATAGAAATAGAAAAATAATCCAGTATTTTTTTTCTAATATTAAGGAATCACAATTGGCAGGATTGGGAACTAGATATGGAAGGTAAGGAAGTCAAGAATGACCACCAATTTCTAACTTGGGAAACATGAATTACAAGATCCTATATTGATATGACTCATATTTATCTTCGTAGTCTTAAAATTAAGCAGGTGTTTGCTAGTTGTACTGGAAGTAGAAAAGCAGTTAAGAAAGATGTGTGAGAAAAAAAATCATGCTGTGTACTAGAAATTATTAAGTTTGCTATAACTGGAATAAGGGTATATGTAAGAGCAAAGAGGGATAAAGTCAAAGAGAAAGGACACATCATGAAAAGTCTAACACATTACTCTAGATTGTCTGAACTATATCCCTAGGATAAATTTTAAAACATTTATACACACACACACACGTATGTATGTATATGTGTAAATATATGTATGTATATATGTAAATATATTAAATATTTTTAAGTGATGTAGGATTATTGTCAAGAATCTGAATAATACAGAAATTAGGAAGGAAATAAGTCAGTCTCATCCTACAACTTAAAGATAACTGCTACTAACACATATAATTATTTTCTTCCAGTATACACATTGGATTATATTTTAATTCTACAGGTATAGTCATACTGTGATTTATACTTTTTTAAAAAACTATAGCCCTCATATCAGCAGAATTAGTTGTGAACTAACCTCACTTTTTAGGCCTATCAAAAGATGAGAATCATACTGATTGCCCAATAAATATAGAATAAACTAGTTTCTGTTTAATGTGCAAAATACCTTAAAAACTAGATCTCTGTTCACGAAGAACACTGACTCAGTCTTCATATTTGCCTATATGATCACCTGTTCTACGATTTTCTTTCTCAAGTATACAAATTGACATCTACCACATGCCTAATGATTATGTTTAACAATGTTTACATCTTACAAAAGATATTAGTCAAATTTCCTTTTTTATTAGTCTGTCATTAAAACTAATAACTAGGATAGCATTCTGGAGTTGAAGCCTTATGTGCTTATACCTAATAATATGAAAAAAACATCATCTAGAGAAGATTAACTAAGGCAAATGCAGCTTTTATGAGCCGGTAAAACTCCTCTAACTACAAAAATGACTTTGAACTTCTCTGGGTTCTTTTCCCCCAGGGCATTATAAAGACTACTTAGTTAATGCTTAGAAAGGGCTTTAAAAGATATTGTTAGATTCTACTTTTAGAAATATAATGGCTTAAGATTTCTAAAGAAAAATTACTTTTTCTCTACCGTTGTCTAAAGAATGTTTAGAACAAGGAACTTTACTGAAGAAAACAGTTCTAATTTTGCATTTTAATGCTAGTGGCACTTATAAAGACATTCCAAATAGAAGCTAACAAAAATATATTTAAGTTTATATATGCGTGTGTACATATATATATGTATATATATACATACATACATTTATACTAATGCCTCTGAAATTATATCCCAACAACCTCTTTGGGGAATAAGAGAATTCTCAGATTTTTGGCTATTTGGGTTTAAAAAGGTGGTCCTAGCAGCCTAACAAAGCAAGCTGAAGTTCAGAGACCCAAAAAGGGCACAAAACCAGAAATCAACAGCAGGACAAGAGTGAACCAAGGGATTTCAGAACAGATAACATATTTGTTTGTATTCCTGAACCAGAATGACAGCAAAGCAGAGGGTAATTATCAATAGTGTAAGCAAAGAGAACAAAGATCTGATGAAAAAAGTTGGTGAAGGGGGAAAAAGGGAAAGATTTTCTGAAAAAGGAAGATTATGTCGAAAGCCAGTCTTTTGGCATAGTAGCTATAAACAGTACCCACACTTTTTTTTTATAAACATATAATGTATTATTAGCCCCAGGGGTACAGGTCTGTGAATCGCCAGGTTTACACACTTCACAGCACTCACCATACCACATACCCTCCCCAGTGTCCATAACCCCACCACCCTCTGCCTACCCCCCTCCCCCCCGGTTACCCTCAGTTTTTTTTGTGACAGTAAGAGTCTCTTATGGTTTGTCTCCCTTCCGATCCCATCTTGTTACAAGAGGAAATTTGGAAAGAACCCAAATACATGGAGACTAAACAGCATCCTTCTAAAGAATAAATGGGTCAACCAGGAAATTAAAGTACCCACACTTTTTAATCTATATATAGCACTAGTGCTGCTAGTAAGGGCAAGAACCTAAGGATCAAGCTTTGAGGCCTTCCTCAAGAGTCCTCAGTTCTTAGGAACACCTGTAGTGAAGTCCAGTCCCATAAAGAAAAATTACTGTAGATCATCTACAGCCACCTCAACTCAGAAGACTTTGCTTGCCTTTGTTGGGTGTGTTAGCACTTGACTCCTACTTACTGTTTTTTAAAACTAATTTCATCCTTAGGGCGCCTAGGTGGTTCAATCAATTAAGCATCTGC
Organism: Taxidea taxus jeffersonii; assembly: GCA_003697995.1. Classification (NCBI taxonomy): domain Eukaryota; kingdom Metazoa; phylum Chordata; class Mammalia; order Carnivora; family Mustelidae; genus Taxidea; species Taxidea taxus. The sequence continues at coordinate 16,364 of ML111007.1, forward strand.
CTTCAGCTCAGGTCATGATTGGGCTCCTTGCTCAGCAGGGAGTCTGCTTGTCCCTCTCCCTCAGCCTGCCCTCTTCACGCCCATGCACATGCATGCACTCTCTCAAATAAATAAATAAAATATTTTCTCAAAAAATAAGATAATATCACAAACCTGTAACCGTGAAACAAATAATACATTGTATGTTAATTTAAAAAATGAAAATAATAATTTTATTTTTTAGTATTGCTTTAGCCAGTCTATTTTATCATTGTATCTTCTTTTTTTTTTTTTTTTAGATTTTATTTATTTATTTGTCAGAGAGAGTGAGCACAGGCAGACAGAGTGGCAGGCAGAGGCAGAAAGAGAAGCAGGCTCCCTGCCAAGCAAGGAGCCTGATGCGGGACTCGATCCCAGGATGCTGGGATCATGACCTGAGCCGAAGGCAGCCGCTTAACCAACTGAGCCACCCAGGCGTCCCTTATCATTATATCTTCTAATATCATTTTTTCACTTCACCTCTTTTTACCTTGTACTCTCAGCTAATTTTATCTATTTACTTTTAATATTATATATTTAGCTTACTTGTATGTGACAAATTGAAAATAAAAGTGGAAGGAAGATAGTTATAAAGACAGTTCAGACCTAACCATGGGAAATAAATTACTTTTTCCTCCTTTGGTCTTATAATTTTTCTATAGATAAACCTCTTGTTCTAAAGATAACCTATAAGGATTTACCTACAATGTTACTTACTTAGAGTGTTAATATATATTTATTAAATTATTATTTATATTTAATAAATAAATATACTTTATATAAAATAATTTATAGTAATATCCATCAAATTATTAATTGTTTTATTATTTATTATTGTGTTAATTATTATTCATTAAATTATTTATGATTTATTGAATTATTTCTTAATTATATTTAATTTATAATTTATTAAATTAGTTATTTAAATTATTTATTATTAAATAAGGCAGTGCATACATTGAACCCAAAGCTAATTTTCCATTTCCTTGACTGCTTGACCACTGCTAAAATACTTTTTATTCTCTTTATTCATTTTCCTACTGCATTGGCCCTCTTACCACTTTTAAACAAAATAGTAAAGAGAAGAAAAACCTAGTTTCAATTTATTGTTAATAAATGTTTGCAATTATTTTAAAATATGGGCTATTCTAGTAAAAATGAACATTGAAGTTATTGACCAGAATAATGTTTGAAATTTTATGTAGTGTTTATCTCTCAGCTCATCTTTGTCATGCTGCATATTCTAGAGTGATTAAAATCAAGTATTTAGGACCTTATTTAACAAAAGTTTTCTATGTGGCCACTGTGTGCATAGCATCCTTGGGCTTTGACATTAAGATGCTTTTTCCTTTCCCAAAGAGCTGAAAATCTAGTTAAGAAAATAGACACACACACAAAAAAAATAGACACATATATAAATGAGTATTATTACTGTAAGATATGTAGTTAATATAGTATGTAATGAGAATCCTAGGATAGAGTTGTTCATAGTGCCTCAGTGCAGGAAAAAGAAAGAAAAGAAATGGGCATATATTGCTTCATAAAGGAGAGATTATTGAAAGAAGTTTTTTTTTTCAATAATTTCAAACTTCATAAAAGTTGCAAGAATAGTTCAAAGAATTCTTGTATATCTTTCATCAAATTCCCTCAAATGTTAGCATTTTGCCACAATTGCTTTATCATCTCTCTCTGTATATTAATACACATATTTTCTGGAATTGCTTGTGGGTAAATTGCAGACATGTTGCCTCTTTACCCCTAACTACTTCAAATGTGTTTCCTTTATTTCAAAGAAGGAGAAAAGAAAGAAAAAATATTCTCTTACATAACAATGATACAATTATCAAAATCAGGAAATGAACCTTGCCATAATACTGTTATACAATCTTATTCAAATTACATTTTGTCAACTTTTCTAATAATGTTCTTGATAGCAAAAGAAAAAAAAAATTTCTCCTTCCTGATCTGAGATCCAATCCAGAATCATGCATTACTTTTACCAACCATGTGCTTTTAGGCTCCTTTATCTAAAGCAACTCCTTAATTTTTCTTTTCTTTTCTTTTTTTTTTTTTGGTCTTTCATGACCTTAACATTTTTCAAGAGCACAGGTCAGTTACTTTATAGAATATTTCTCAATTTTAGACTTTTCGGATATTTCCTGATGGTTTCATTCAGGTTATGCATTTTTGTTAGAAATACTTTATATGTGATGTTGTATTCTTCACACATCATATAAAGAGATTCATGATGTCATTTCATCCTATTACTGGTGATATTAACTTTGGTCACTTGGTTAAGATGCTGTCTTCCAGGGGGCACCTGGGTGGCTCAGTGGGTTAAGCCTTTGCCTTTGGCTCAGGTCATGATCTCAGGGTCCTGGGATCGAGTCCCGCATCCAGCTCTCTGCTTGGCAGGGAGCCTGCTTCCTCCTCTCTCCCTCTGCCTGCCTCTCTGCCTACTTGTGATTTCTCTCTGTCAAAATAAATAAATAAATAAAAATCTTTAAAAAAAAAAAAAAAAAAGATGCTGTCTTCCAGGTTTCTCCACTCTAAAGTTACTGCTTAACTTTGTAGTTAGTAGGAATCTTATGGGGCTATATGGTGAAACTATAGAAATATGTGTTTTTCTTCAGATTTTCACCTTCTAGTTTTACAGTCCATTGAGAATTTTTGCCTGAAGCAACTCTTGTTATGATAACTGCCAAGTGATGACTTTATAATTCCAACATTTCTTCATATATCAGTTGGCATTCTGTTATAAAGAAGAATTTTATGTAATTATTTCTTTATTTATATTAGTATATATTCATAGATTCTTACTTTTATTTTATTAAATGGATTCTATTATCTGCTACTATCCTAATTTACTTTGATGCTTAAGTTGCCCCAGGCCAAACAGTCTCTTCAAGTTGACTCCAAGATCCTTTTGACATATTCCATCATTATTTGATTACTTCCTTATTAAAGAAAGTTGTGAAGGAAGAATAATAATTTCTTAAGAAGATAAGAGAAAATTCACTCTAGGCAAAGCAAACATCATACGCTAAAGCAGGGAAATATGAAATAGTATGGTATATTCTAGTATCTACAGTATCATCAATTTTCTAATGGAGTATTGAGTGAGGCTGAAAAGGAAGCAAAGAAGTGTTCTATATACTATTCAAGGGAATTTGATTTTATCCCATGGGTAGTGAACCATGCATATAAATTATAGTGCAAATGTTTTGTGACAGTGCCCTGTTTTATAATCTTGATTATAAAATTATAATCTTGATGCACAAAGCCCAAGAGTACTTTCCTTTAATATTTCTTATAATGCCCTAGAAAATAACACAGTCCCTTCAGCCATGTTTTCTTGGTCTTGTCAGAAATGCTATGAGGCTTATTAGGATAAACAAGTAGAAAAACATTTAAGACTATTAAATTGAAAACAATATGAGAAAGTATTTTCAGATACACAAACTGCCATATTATCCCAAGCCTGTAAACTCTATGATTGCCAGCGTTTTCTTAGGCTTTAAACTTAATTTATCTTAGTTTAAGAGGTATATATGAAAGAGTAAATGCTTATATATCTGAACCACACATCCTTTGAATTACCAAAGATCCTAGCTGTTTAACCTGAGCAAACTATCATTTTCACTCTTTAGGTTTCCTAGGAAAGCTATTCATTATTTTAGGTTGTTTGCTGCTCTCAAAGATTCAGAAAGTAGAAATATAAGGAATCCAAGCTGCAAATAGTATGATAAAGAAAGGCAATGTTATTAATATGACAGAAGAAGCCTCTTCCTTGAGATTTTCTGTATATCCAAATAATTAATAATGATTTACACTTTAGACAGTTTGGTTGTTTTGAGGAGTAAATTTTCCTCTTGAGGATTTTAATTTAATCAAGAGAACCTGCACAAATATCTTGTTCCTATCATATTCTGTTATATCATTTGAAAGCATCTTTTCTTTATTTAACTTCTAATTTAAAGAGTGGATTTTCAAGCTAAGATGAAACATTGTATATTAAAAATTATCAGATTGAAAAGGATGCATTTGAATTGGGAAAAATAATTTCATTGGTATAAATCTCATTTCACGATGACCATTTCATAAAAAATGGTTACTGCTATATGACAAAGATCCTTAGTTACTCTATTCAGTAGAAAGGAATCCAGTTGTACCTTGTGTGCCCCTTTGAAGGCCTTATACATCACAGATACTGCCATTAGTATTTAAACATATCCTTCATGATGGCAGTCCTGATTGAATCCATATTGTTTTTATACTGGCTTCTTATATAGTCTTTTTCTTTTTTTAGATTTTATTTATTGGTTTGACAGAGAGAGAGATCACAAGTAGGCAGAGAGGCAGGCAGAGAGGGGGGGGGAAGCAGGCTCCCCACTGAGCAGAGAGCCCGATGTGGGGCTCCATCCCAGGACCCTAGGATTATGACCTGAGCCGAAGGCAGAGGCCCAACCCACTGAGCCTCCCAGGCGCCCCTTATATAGTCTTTTTAGTGGTTATAACTGCTGCATGAAGATAGAAAACCTCAGTAATATTTTGAGTACTTTACCTGCAAAGATTCCAAGCTCATATATAATCAACCCCACATCTGAACTTATGCACCAGAAAATATAAAAGTGACAAGTTAAGTTTTATTTATAGAAACCTGGATTTGTAAGAGAAAACTCCTGGTCACCAATCTGTGGCTAATTTAGAATTGCTTTAATCCTTTAAGTTTACTTGAGAAAATTAAACCCATTGCAGAAGAATGCTATCAATTTAGATGTTATAATAATTCAAACCTGTTCTTCTTTGCTCAGTTTGAATATCTACTAGCAGAGGAGATGTCTAGACTTGCTTTCACCATCCTCACCCTACTTCTATATAAAAATTCCATATCCTACAGCACTTTGTAGTTTATTTTTGTCAAAGTAGCTACCCTGCCTACGAATTATCAGTGATAGCCATATATCACCAACTAACTTTACTATTATAAGTTAAAGTAAATATTCCCTTGAACACTATAATCTTCTATATAGGACACATATTTTCACATGTTAGTTTTGTAGTGAACATGAGTTGAATGGAGCTAATATCCTCACAGATTCTCTTTGTGACCATTGGTACTTATTTGTAGGGTAGCTATCAGAATATATCTGTGGCCATGAAATCATCTTTGCTTTATAGGGAAGAACTACCCAAATTTTCTCTCAATTTTTAGATTTTTTTCTTATTTTTTTAATCCAAAAACCAAACTTCCTTTTATTATAACCTTCTTATTTCAAAAAAAATTATTCTTTCCTACCTTTCTACTTCTATCAAACTGGATTTTATGGCCCATTCAGTGAAATTTGGCTGCTAGGCTATAATCCATCATGCCTTCAAGACACAAGAGTACATACTCTTTTTTTTTCTCTTCCATTTGATTTCTATGTTGGGTTCAGAATCAATAAGAGGATTGGGGTGTGGAGAAAAACAATTCTTGATCCTTTTTCCTATCTGATTGAGTTCTCTAATGCTCAGGTCAAATAAAAGTGCTTTAGCATTATAACTTGTAAAATAAAAGTCAGAGAGAACTATTCTTAAATTTTCCGAAGCTTTCACTTTGAAGCTTCTTACAAATCACTACTGTCAACATCAGAAAATAGTTGAAATCATGTTTCTTTAAAAAATGGAAACCAAAACTTTAGTAAGATATAGGATTTACCTTCAAGGAGTTTACAATTGACTAACATAGGTAAGATAAATATTTAAATGTCTATAACAGGGGTGCCCGGGTGGCTCAGTGGGTTAAAGCTTCTGCCTTCGCCTCAGGTCATGATCCCAGGGTCCTGGGATCAAGCCCCGCATCGGGCTCTCTGCTCAGCAGGGAGCCTGCTTCCTCCTCTCTCTCTCTGCCTGCCTCTCTGCCTACTTGTGATCTCTGTCTGTGAAATAAATAAATAAAATCTTTAATAAAAAAAAAGAAATTGCAAGAGAATAAAACGTTGTAAGGGCAAGATAGAAGGGTGGGGGGAATCAAGAGTTTGACTTTGAACATGTTAAGTTTCAATTATCTATTGCACATCCAAGTGCATGTTGGATGATTTATAAGTTTGGAGATGCACATTCTTGTCCACCAGCTGTTTAGATGACATAAAAATCTAGAGTTGAAGGTAGAGGTTGGGATTGGAGATATAAATTAGGAGTTTTAGTGTATGGGTAATATTAATGCCATGAAGGAGAGTGAATAAGGAGTGAGTAGTGAAATAATCCTTTCCTGTGGCTTTTCTAAAAAAAGAAAATTTCCTATGAAATCCTAAATAAATTCAAGTTTGAGTATTTCATTTTACTAGCTAGCTCATTAAGTGTTCAATGTTTAGTATGTGGTTAAGGGCATAAACTCTGAAGTCACACTACCCTAGTTTGAGTCCTGTTTCTACTGTTATTAGCTTTGTGATTTAGGCCAAGATATATAAACCCCTCTTTCCTCATCTGTAAATAAGGATAATAATAATGCCTTCCCATAAGGCTGTTGTGAAAATTAATTAGAACAGTGCCACAATGCACAGTAAGCACCGAAAAGGATTATCTAATAACATGATTAAATTTCACCAAGTTTTGACACATAATGTAACACTGCTGATTTGATTTAATGTTCCACCAAAGCAGGCTATATTTTGGAAGGAGACGAAAATTTCTTACCTTAAAATATTCATTTACAGACATATGAAAATAAGAATTAATGATATTTATAAGACATTCCCACTCTGTAATCACTGTTTCAGCATCATAGTCTTAGTTAATTATCTTCCTGTTTAGGTCACAGTGCTGTTGATATCACCAAGGTGGCTAGAAGACACCGCATGTCTCCTTTTCCTCTAACGTCTATGGACAAAGCCTTCATCACAGTCCTGGAGATGACTCCGGTGCTTGGGACAGAAATCATCAATTACCGAGGTACTATTATATTTCCCCATTGCCTTTTCTTTTCCTTTTTTTTCCAAGTAAGATTCATAATAATATAAATACATGGTTTTCCTGAAGGAGAAAGGCTATTAACCATTATCATAATTACTATATAATTCTTTTTGCTTTATTTCTACTCAACTCTAAGATCAATCTTAATGGTATTAGAGAGTAAAGCACCTATAAAGCTTCCTCTTCATAAAAAAAAAAAAAGAAGAAGAAGAAGGAAAATAATTAACTGTATTTACCCTGTCCGTTGAAATACCAATACTCTAAACTAAAGAAAGGATTATCAGGGGCGCCTGGGTGGCACAATTGGTTGGGTGTTCAATCCTTGGTTTCAGCTCAAGTCACGATCTCAGGGTTGTAAGATCAAGCCCTGTCTCGGGCTCAATGCTCAGCATGGAGTCTGCTTGAGATTCTCTCCCCCACACCCCCTCCTACTCATGCTCTCTCTCTCTGCAAATAAATAAAATAGGGGCACCTGGGTGACTCATTCAGTTAAGTGTCCAACTCTTGGTTTCTGCTAAGGTCATGATCTCAGGGTCCTGGAGTCAAGCCCCACATAGGGCTCCATGGTCAGTAAGGAGTCTGCTTGAGGATTCTCTCTCCCTCTGCCCCTACCCACACCCTTTCTCTGTCTCTCAAATAAATCAATAAATCATTTTTATAAAAAAAGGACTTCAAATAAGTAAAATAAATCTTAAAGAAAAATGAAAGGATTATCAGTCCTGAGTGAGGAAAGTAGTTAACTCTATGTCTGCCTGCTGTCCTTTTTTTCAGAACTGAGAGATAATAAATGTGTCTTGTAACCATGTTTTCCTTTGTGGAAAACATCTTTTTTAAATGTAAAATGTAAAAACCATATTAATTTATCCATTGATCCCTGAGCAACCAATCTGACCTTAGTTTTTCTTCTTCTTCCATCTCGTTTTCAATGAGAAGCTTCCAAGTGTTTAAATTCCTTCCAAATTTTTTCTTGTGATTGAGTTCCAGTTTAAAGGATTGTGTCTGAAAATAGGCAGGGGATAATCTCAATCTTTTGGTATAAGTTGAGACCTGATTTGTGACCCAGTGTGTGGTCTGTTCTGGAGAAAGTTCTATGCGTGTTTGAGAAGAATGAGTGTTTTGTTGTTTTAGGGTGGAATGTTCTGAATATATGTATGCAGTCCCTCTGGTCCAGTGTGTCATTCAAAGCTCTTGTTTCTTTGTTGATCTTCTGCTTAGATGATCTATCTATTCCTGAGAGTAGAGTGTTGAGGTCTCCTACAATTAAAGTATTATTGTCGATATGATTCTTTATTTTGGTGAACAACTGCCTTATGTAGTTGGCTGCTCCCATGTTGGGGACATAGATATTTACAATTGTCAGATTTTCTTGTTGGTAAACCCTTTAAGTATAATATGGTATCCCTCTGGATTGCTTATTACAGCCTTTGATATAAATTCTAATAAATAAATAAATAATTATTATAAATAATAAATTTCTGATATAAGAATTGCTACCCTAGCTTTCTTTTGAGGTCCAATGGCATGATAAATGGTTCTCCATCCCCTTACTTTCAGTCCGGTGGTATATTTAGGTTCAAAATGAGTCTCTTCTAGACAGCATGTAGATGGCTCCTTTCTTTGTATCCAATCTGCAACCCTGTGCCGTTTCATGGGAGCATTTAGGTCATTCATGTTGAGAGTTACTACTGAAAGACATGTATATATTGCCATCCTATTGTTTGTACAGTTCGTGTTTCTATGGATTGCCTCTGTAATTTCTCGGCTATATTACTCTTGGCGTCTTTCTTCTTTTATAGAGCCCCCCTTAGTATTTATTGCATGGCTGGCCTGGTGGTTACTATGCTTTTAGTTTCTGCCAATCCTGGAAGCTCTTTATCTCTCCATTCTTTCTGAATGATAGCTTTGCTGAATAAAGTATTCTTGGGTGCATGTTCTTCTCATTTAGTACCCTGAATATGCACATAAGCTCTTAGGTTAATAGCACATGGAGACCAGCCTGTGGAAAGACAATGGAAAGGTAGTGTCCTCCTGTGTTTTCAGTTTTTAATCAACCATTTTCTTTTCTAAAAATTCAACAAAAAAGTTTTAGTGCAATTTGAATAAAATATGGTTTCTTAATTGTTTTTGTTATGCAGATAAACACAAAAGGATCGATTTTACAAATAAAAGACTTTATTCATGATCATAAAATATTCAAACATCAATGAACATTAGAGAGCATCTACATAAACAACCATAATTTTTCTGCAAGGAAACCCAGACTTATAGAAGCAGCAGAAAAATCTCAAGACTTACATTCTTTCTTTTCCTAGATGATAGTCTCTTCTTTCAGTATTGAAATACAAAAATAATGGTAGAAAACATAACAAATTATTTTTTTTTAAGATTTTATTTATTTATTTGATAGACAGAGATCACACAAGCAGGCAGAGAGGCAGGCAGAGAGGGGAGGGGAGAAGCAGGCTCCCTGACGAACAGAGAGCCCAATGTGGGACTCGATCCCAGGACGCTGGGATCATGACCCGAGCCGAAGGCAGCGGCTTAACCCACTGAGCCACCCAGGCGTCCCAAAAACATAACAAATTATGTTAAAAGAGCTATGGGGACCTGGCTGACTCAGTTGGGGGAGCATGTGACTCTGACCTTAGGATTATAAGGTTGAGCCCCATGTGGGATGTAGAGATTAGGTAAATATATAAAACTTTTTTTAAAAAGTAAAAAACTAATGAAATATTAAATACCCAATTCTGGCTCTTTGGTCCCTGACCTTACTTAGACAAAAGTTGTTTTTATATAGTTATACAGCTTTGACTTATCTTCTTCTAGGTATGTGTATATCATTAGGCTGGAACCTTTTCTTTCACTTTTGTTTTACCCCCCTCATTAAAGGAAATAAAGATTTAAAAAATTGGAGTGGGGAATTATTCAGCAATTAACTACGTGATTTCAGAAAATAATTATAATGAAATAGGTTTCTTTATATTAAAAGCAAAATATTCAGATATTTTTATATCAACACCAAGACATTTTCAGAAAATATGAATATAAACTAAGTTGGAAAAAGTTTAAGTAATACTTTACTTATTATAAAAATAAGTTAACCATCTCTGGCTTGTGATAATTTCGGGGTAGTTTCCCTTAATATCAGTCCCTTGGATGATCTTACTGTGTATGCCAAAGTCACAGTTAGATAGAAATCTCAGTTCCTCTAAGGAAAAAACAGAATTGAAAATGGCCATTTTTATTTTTCTCTTAGGAAAAAAAAAAATGCTGTGAGATGGATTCTTTTTTCCTTTCATGTGTTTGTTTCCCCCTTATTTGTTCATTAAATCAGTTGCCACTCATAAGTAAGCAAACTCTTCGTGAATGGTTAACTTCCTTGTCAAGTGTTTCTACCCGTTATGATGAGAAGCAGAAAATTGAGATAGTCATTCAAATATTTCGAGTGAAAGCATGTGTTTTCATTATCCAAATTACTACCAGTTTCTACAGTTTCTACCTCCAGTCCAGTAAGGCCTTCACCTAGGATATCTCCTGGGCATTGGTCTCTGCTGGCATTTGCTGTAGGTTTTTCTATCAGTGTGGCCATTTGAATTCATTCATAATTCCCTTCATATAGTCTCCTCTATTTAGTCCATAAACTTCATTACACTTCTAAAATGTGTACATCTCATTAAATTCTCCTATTTATGCTTCTGATTACATCATTCCTTTCATATTTCTCCCTGCATTCCTCAAATATAAACATCCCTATCTATATATTTGTGATGTGGTTTTATGTGTATGTACATGTGTGCGTGTGTGTGTAAGCACAATGTCTAGAGAATTATGCCATTTTTCATATCCAAAGATTATGATTATATTACCAGCCTCTTCTCTGTATATGTGCTCTAGGTGCTTCCCCCCTTGCCCAATATTGTGGATATACCACATGTCTGCTATTATCACAATACTTACAAAGCTTCTTTGTGTGGGGGAGTTATTTTTATAATTACTTAATTGAGTAAAATTAACTCACATAGGAATCAGACATATAACATCGGCCTAATTATTCCTGTGTTGCAAGCAAGTAGACTAATCTTCCTATTTCATACTTTCTTCTATGCATACCATCATATATTCCATATATATATCCTATTTTCTTAAATAAAGCACATTATATCTCACTTTAAGCAATTTTGATAGAAAATAACTCATATTTATTTGCTTATTTTTAAAAGATTTTATTTATTTGAGAGAGAGAGAGAGTGAGACAAATCACAGAAGGGGAGGGAGAAGACACTTGCTGCTGAGCAGAGAGCCTGATGTGGGGCTTGATGCTCAACATACTGAGCCACCCAGGGACACCCAAATAACTCACATTTAACCAAAAAACCTTAGAAAGAATTTTAATATGATTTTTAAATTAGTTTACACAACTTTTATTGAATATATCTGAGGATAAAACAAGATACAGTCTTTAAATATGATTCTTAGTTTTCCATTCTTTTTGGATACCTCATTATCTTTTCATATTTTAAATACACATGCTTTATTTGCATAATTTGTTTAGCAGTCCTTTTTTTTCAGTATCTATTTTGAAGTGCCATAGTCTATATTGATACCATTAAGTTAGGATTCAGAATATAGGTAATGGGGAAATATTTCAGTTAAAATGGAACAAAAAGAGAACATTTTTTAAAAGGAAACCTCAAAATATTTGATTCCTATAGTGATCAAAATCTTAAAGAAAGGTGTCAGGTTTTTAGAAGTGATAACTTGGGGTGCCTGGGTGGCTCAGTGGGTTGGGGCCTCTGCCTTCGGCTCAGGTCATGATCCCAGGGTCCTGGGATCGAGCTCCACACTGGGCTCTCTGCATCCTGGGATCGAGCCCCGCATCGGGCTCTCTGCTCTGCGGGGAGCCTGCTTCCCCCTCTCTCTCTGTCTCTGTCTGCCTCTCTGCCTACTTGTATCTCTTTCTGTCAAATAAATAGAATCTTTAAAAAAAAAAAGTGATAACTCATTTCTGTCTATTCTTAATTAATGTTATATTAGTTGAATTATGAAAATTCATGTAAATATACAAGATTTTCCAAAGTATGGGGAAGGAAATTAGTACAAATGAAAACAAAACTTAAGTGGCAGTAAAAGATTTGCCATTACCAGCAGGAGAATTATCAGGAATAAAACGTGATAATAGCTTCTTTTTTCTTTTAAAGTTTGAATTGATTAACTTCTGCATTAGAGTATCCAGTGTGCCATAGTTACCTTTTTTTTTTTTAAGATTTTATTTATTTGACAGAGAGTGAGACAGAGAGAGAACACAAGCAGGGGGAGTGGGAGAGGGAGAAGCAGGCTTCCTACTTAGCAGGGAGCCCAATGTGGGGCTCTATCCCAGAACTCTGGGATCATGACCCGAGCTGAAGCCATCCAGGCGCCCCAGTAGCTACCTTTTTGACTGTTTTGTCAAGTAAAGACTTTTCTCCTGCCAGGCTATTAGCTTACCCCAAGCAGTATGCGCTATGCACCAGGGAAAACCAAACAGTCTTTCATTTAATTGTGAGACAAAAGCCAGATCATCATGCTTTATGTAGAATATCTGAATATGTATAAGAATAGAATAGATTTGCAATAATTTTTAAAATTTTAATTCATTTTCCTGAAAACATAACTTATTTAAATGGTTAAAATTCTTATATTTCTGTTTCTAGAAATTCCTTTTCTACAGAATCCTGATATTCTTGGTTAACTTGCTAAAAGAAAAAAAATAATCTATTAACATTTTGGCTATCATTTGGAAACAACATTGAGTGAGTCAGTGATACTATTGCAGCCTTGAAACTATAATGCCTTACTAATTTCCTTACTTTGATTTTAGCCATATGGAGATCAGCCACCAGTAATTTTTCAAGTCAGTGTCATAATTGGTACTTCGGTTATTTATTTCTTCTTGCAAGAAACATGTAGGAGCTTTATTTTATTTTTTTATTTCTATTTTTTTAAGTTCAATTAGCCAACATCATTAGTTTTTGATGTAGTGTTCAGTGATTCATTAGTTGTATATAACAAATTGAGGGCTGCAGAAGGGAGGAGTAGGGGGATGGAGTAAATGGATGATGGGCATTAAGGAAGAGCTTGATTTTATCATGTATTTTTTCTCTTTTTATAAAATACTTCTTGCATATTACCTCTTCCCTTTCTTGTAATAACCATTGTAATATCCCAATGTAGAACCAATGTTGAGAAAGTTAGGAATTATTTTTCAGATACTAGGATATGTAGTTCAGAATTATAGAAATTAGATTTTTAAAAATATTCTTTTCCTATGGAGCTTTTGACAATTTATAGGACAGTGATTAAGAAATTACCAATAAGGAAAACTGTAAATTATATCTTATATCTAGAAAAAACATTTTGTCTATATGTTTTTTGTACCAAATCCTGACCCCTTGGATTTAAATGTTACCTGCTTATCAATGACACCCTATTTATTTGACCTGAGTGTGACAAGGTTTCCATCATTAAGTACTAAAAGAAGTGAGCACTTACTCTCAATTGAAATGTTTTCTATGACCTAAAAACATTTTATATATTTTTAAAAACTACTTCCCCTAAAGAATTTTTCATTTTAGTTAAGTTGAATGCTTTCTACAGTTACACAGTTATTATTTTTAAAGCTTGCTATATTATATATAGAAATGAATATATGTAACACAGATGCAGGTTGTAGATAGTCAATAATAAAATAGACATCATGAAACCACAATGCAACTTAAGAATTAGTTTATTACCAATTGCATTGCATCTTTTTGTATTGCTAAATCATGACAATCGTTTCTGGTATTCATAAGACTTTATTCCAAATTCTATAACTTTGCATAAAGCTTATTTTTATTTTATGACACAGGAACCATTATACAATACTTTCCCTTACTCATCACACTGGCAGGTAACGAGCATCCGTAGATGGAAAAACACAAATACACCACATAATGCCACTTTGAACAAGCTATATATTTTAAAAGCATAGGGATTTTTATTGCACTATTCCATAACCAGGATTTCTGGAGTAACTAGAGAGTAATTAACGTACTTGTTTTCATCAAAGAGATACTCACCTCTCAATCATTCATTCTTTTTCAATTTATACATCTGAAACTTTCACATAAATTAAAACTGTAATGCCTGAATGAGAACTATAATGTTGTCTGGTCTTTCAAATATACAATGAAGATGTGGAGAATAAATTGTATTAGGATAGGCTTGAGGGCATCCACCATGTTAAATATTTAGTGTCTTTACATAATCATGAAATTTTCTGTAAATATGCTATACTTCATTTTAAGGCTTTTTTTGTTTTGTTTTAGTGCAGGAACAACCCACATCTGCGTATGTTTCATTTATCTTTCCTCTTAATCCTTGGCCTTAGCTAATATTGTTCCTACCAATAGTTATTTGACCTGCCTTCTCAACTGTTTTGGTGAATATAGTAGGTAGCTGTTAAGTCAAAATAGTCCAGTAGCCTCTCACATAGATTGGAAGGGATGATAGTTTTTAAATGTTACAATATCAATGCTGTCACAATGAACTTAAGTAAACTTTTGAGGAATTTATAATCAACAGCAAACTGTCTAATATCCACGTTTTATATGAGGAAGCCTTAAATAGTATCTTTTCTTTTTAGCCTTCTGTTATCTACCACATTATTCCTACACTCCTGATTCTTAAAACTCATAGTACCTTGGTTACCCAAAGTGAGGACAAGGAATCAATCTCTTGGATCACTGAACTCAGAGTTCCCCCCTTGACTTCTTCCAAAGCCTTTTTAGAACTAACAACACAAGGAACTTTACAACTGTGAAATCATTTTGATAAGTGACTTTTCCCTCGTATATCTAAAAGTCCCTTGAGTATCCTAACATCCTACTTTAGACACAAGAAAAATGTATTATCTGGGCCAGAATAAATGCCCAACCAAACAAATTAAATATTTTACTTTTACCATTTAGAGACTACATTTGGATTCAATGCTTACAAATCATATTCAACTTAATAAATAGCTCTCTGTTTTGATTTCCTTCTATATATGTCCATTGTCAACCATTTGAGTCTATAAAGACTCCTTATGAAGATATTTTTAGGCAATCATCCCAGCATAAAAAAAACTAACACTCCAATGAGTAGAGAATTTAATGACTATCATCATGTGGAACCTGACTTGTATGTGAATATCTTGCTGAAACCATAAAAAGTCTATCACCTTTTTTTTAAATAAAGATTTTATTTATTTATTTGACAGAGATCACAAGTAGGCAGAGAGGCAGGCAGAGAGAGGAGGAAGCAGACTCCTTGCTGAGCAGAGAGCCCGATGTGGGGCTCGATCCCAGGACCCTGGGATCATGACCTGAGGCGAAGGCAGAGGCTTTAACCCACTGAGCCACCCAGGGGCCCCAAAAGTCTATCACCTTTTAACAAAGCACTCTGCCACTGTCTTCTTGCAGCATAACTGAGCATACTACACAAAACAGTGTAAATTATCAACCAGTCTTTTCCATTTCTTTCCTCTTATTACCTCTTGAGATCACATAATTGTATATATGGAGAAGAGTCCCCAGTGATACTCATCCCTACATTTAAGATTTTTGACCCCCACAGAATCTAGAAATATATATTTATTGTTATCATCTTCATCAAACTTAATACATTCTTTATTATACAGAACTTAGAGAATACTGTGTGTGAGAAAGGATAGAACAGAATGTACATGACCTCCTCAGATTCTGAAAACAGGACCATAGTTCTTGGTACACCACCTAACTAGCTAATTACATATATTATTAAATTTATATTAATAAACTTAATTAAATGTGAAGTAGTTCTTTCTTTCCAGATGAAATGTTTTATTTTTCTTTCCATGATATATGAAGATCAATAAAAACCAGATGATATATGTGTGCTACAAATAAGGACTTTTCTTGGTTCTTCTAAATATAGTTATATGTTGAAATGAGATAAATATTCTTATTTTTAATCTGTTGTCTTTGTTCTTTATTGAGATATAACTCATATGCTATGTAATTCAACCATTTAAAGTGTATATTCAAGGGTTTTCAGTATATTCACAGGTATGTACAACCATCACCACAGTCAATTTTAGAACATTTTCATCACTCAAAAGAAACCCATCTTCACTAGCTGCCATCCTCTCTCCTATCTCCTCCAATCATCCCCATCCAGCCCTAAGTAGTTACCAATGTACTTTCTACTATAGATTTACCTATTCTGAACATTTCATATAATGGGATCATATATGTGGTATTTTGTGACTGGGTTCTTCTACTTAGCATGATATTTTCAAGATCCATTCATGTTGTAGCATGTATCAGTACCTCATTCCTTTTTTTATCGCAGTAAAAACCACATTAACTAAAACTTACTGTCTTAACTATTATTAATTGTGTAATTCTGTGACATTAAATACATTCACACTGCCATGAAACATATCTCCATAACTTTTTCATACTGGATACATGAAACTCTACACCTATTAAATAACTCCCCTTCTCCCTCTCATCCCAGCCCCTGGTGACCACCCTTCTACTTCCTGTTGCTAAGAATTTGATTACTTTAGATAACTCATATACATGGAATTATGCAGTATTTGTCTTTTTGTGGCTGGTTCATATTACTTAGCATAATGTCTTCAAGGTCCATGCATGTTGTGTAATGTGAAAGTATATAAATACATCACATTTTTATCCATTGATTTGTTGATGAACAGCTAGGCTGCTTCCACCTCTTGACTATTATGAATAGTGTTACTATGAACATGGGTGTGAAAATATCTCTTTGAGATCTGCCTTCAATTCTTTTGGATACAAACCCAGAAGTAGAATTGATAGAACATATGATATTTCTATTTTTAATTTTTTTTAATTTTTATTTTTATTTAAACATATAACCCCACCACTCTCTCCCAACCCCCCTCCCTCCACCCCCCTCAGTTTGTTTTATGACATTAAGAGCCTCTTTTGGTTTGTCTCCCTCCTGATCCCATCTTGTTTCATTTTTTCTTTTCCTACCCCCTTAACCCCCACCCCCATTGCATCTCCACTTCCTCATATCAGGGAGATCATATGATAGTTGTCTTTCTCCAATTGACTTATTTCACTGAGCATAATACCCTCTAGTTCCATCCATGTCGTCGCAAATGGTAAGATTTCATTTCTTTTGATGGCTGCATAGTATTCCATTGTATATATATACCACCTCTTCTTTATCCATTCATCTGTTGATGGACATCTAGGTTCTTTCCATAACGTGGCTATTGTGGACATTGCTGCTATAAACATTCGGGTACATGTGCCCCTTCAGATCACTACATTTGTATCTTTAGGGTAAATACCCAGTAGTGCAATTGCTGGGTCATAGGAAATGACAGATGCTGGCAAGGATGTGGAGAAAGGGAACCCTCCTACACTGCTGGTGGGAATGCAAGCTGGTGCAACCACTCTGGAAAACAGCATGGAGGTTCCTCTATTTTTAATCTTTTGAGGGAACTTCTTATGATTTTCCATGGTGGTTGCACTATCTTACAATCCTACCAAGAGTGTACAAGGGTTTCAGTTTCTCCACATTCTCCTCAACACTTGTGATTTTCTAGGTTTTTTTATAGTAGCCTATTAGTAACCATCCTAATAGGTATGAAGTGATATCTCCTGGTTTGGATTTGCATTTCTCTATTGATTAATGATGTTGAGTATCTTCTCATATGTTGTTGACTATTTGTATATCATTTTTGGAGAAACATCTGTTCAGATTTTTTGCCCAATTTTAATTGAATTATTTGGTCTTTTTGTTATTGAGCTATAGGAGCTCTTTGTATATTCAGGACATTAACTGTTTATCAGATATATGATTTGCAACTATATTCTCCCATTCCATAGATTGCCTTTTCACTCTGTTGATTGTGTTCTCTAATGCACAATTTTTTTTCCTATATAATCTTTTTTAGGTCTTTTATTTAATTCCAGTATAGTTAACATACACTTGTAGTGTTGTATTTTTTCAAGGATAAAACATAGTGATTCACTCAGTGCTCATCATGTTAAGAGTACTCTATAATCCCCATCACCTATTTCCCCCATCCCTCCACCCACCTCCCCTCTAGTAACCTTCAGTTTGTTCTCTATAGTTAAGAGTCTGTTTCTTGGTATGTATCTCCCTCTTTGTTTGTTTTGTTTCTTAAATTCCACATGTGAGTGAAATCATATGATATTTATTTTTTCTGACTGACTTATTTTGCTTAGCATTATACTCTCTAGCTCTATCCATGTTGTTGAAAATGGTAAGATTTCATTCTTTATAAGGCTGAATGGTATTCCATTGTGTATATATCTATATATACATATATGTACACCATATTTTCTTTATCCATTCATCTGTCAGTAGACACAGGCAGCTTGCATAATTTGGCTATTGTAAATAATGCCATGTATCATTACATATCCCTTTCAATTAGTGTTTTTGTATTTTGAGGGTAATTACCCAGTAGTGATGCATAAAAGTTTTTAAGTATGATGTCCTATTTGTCCATGTTTGCTTTAGTTGCCTGTGCCTTTGGTGTCATACTCAGGAAATCATTACCAAAACCGAAAAAACAGACTCTTGACTATAGAGAACAAACTAGATAGCTACCAGAAGGAGGTGGTTGGGGGATGGGTGAAATAGGTGAAGGGAGATTAAGAAGTACACTTGTTGCAATAAGCGTTGGTGATGTATGGAAGTATTGAATCACTATATTGTACACCTGAAACTAGTATTACACTGTATGTTAACTAACTGGAATTGAAATTAAAACTTTAAAAAAAACTGAGGCCCACTTACATCATTGGGAGAAGTATTTCTTCATAAAATCAGAAAATACTCAAAAAAATAAAAAAATATTTTATCTATTAATCACTGTTACACAAAAAATCATTGCCAAATCCAATGTCATAAAGTTTTCCTGTATCACTTCTTCTAAGAATGTTATAGTTTTAGGTTTTATATTTAGTTCTTTAATCCATTTTGAGTTAATTTTTATTAACTCAAGAGGTATTACCAGATTTATTTTTTATTAATTTATTATTAATATTTATTAACTCAAGAGGTGTAAGGTAAGGGTCCCACTTCATTCTTTTGCATGTGAATATCCAATTTTCCCAACAGCAACACCATTTGTTGAAAAGACTATCATATCCCCACTGAAGATCATTTGACCCTTATTGAAGATCATTTGACCATATTATACACAAAAGTTTATTTTTGAACCCTCTATTCTATTCCACTTGTATTAGCTAGGGTTCTCCAAAGAAATAGATATATACATATACATATACATGTATATATATATATATATGATTATATAAAAATAATGAGATTTATTGTGAGGAATTGGCTCCCATGATTATGCTGAAGACCCAGGAAAACCAGTTATTTTGTACCTGGATGTTTATACTTCTTAATTTCCTTGTGCTATCTTTGATTATTAACTATTACTATTAATGAGCTATTCAAAATCCCAGCAAAGCCATTCTCTTGGGATCTGATCTAGGGTAGAGTTTACATTTTCATGAACCACCCCTGGCCAGATTGGTTCCAGCAAGGAGCCACCCAGGGAGGTTTACTGTGATCCTGGGCAAATGCCATGGGGCTCACCATCAGGGACTACCTTAGAGCTTCAGGTTCATTGGCAGTTAATATTATATAAGTGAATCCAAACTAGACTCTGGTTTCACCACTTCCTTGGTCTTACTAAATATCAGTCCATAGCTCCAGGATAGCTCCAGAGTAGCTATAACCTTCTGGGAATATCTGAAGCTAGAATCTGCTAAGAAGTTCTCCTTTCCAATTCAGCTATCACCTCCCTAAAAGGAAAGAGTATCACTGTCACTGTAGATCAGAATACAAAATTAAAAATCTCTCTACACTTACTTCTAGGTCCTGGGATCTGGAAATCAGAGGCCTTAGGAGGCAAGAAGTACAAAGCCAAAAATAAAAACAAACAGAAAAAGACACTCACCTAGCTCTGGAAACAATGGAGTTTTCTAATTATATGAACATCTCCTGTAAATCAAGTCCTGTATTACTTAGTGTCTTTGGAGACAAACTCGATTTTTTTTTCTTTCCCCTCTTCTTCCTTCTCCACCTCCTGTTCATCATTATTTTGCCTCTTTGAAATAATAATAATAATATTATAAAGACAGATTCTGACTAAAAGATTTAAGGGATTGGTCATGACTCTTGAAACTCTTATTCTTTTTTTTTTTAAGATTTTATTTATTTATTTGACAGACAGAGATCACAAGTAGGCAGAGAGGCAGGCAGAGAGAGAGGAGGAAGCAGGCTTCCTGCCGAGTAGAGAGCCTGATGCGGGACTCAATCCCAGGACCTGAGCCGAAGGCAGAGGCTTTAACCCGCTGAGCCACCCAGGTGCCCCAAAACTCTTATTCTTGTTGGCACTATCAAACTCCTAAGCTCTAGCTGAAAATAATTATTATCCAGAGTGGTTTGAATAGTCATATCACAAGACAGATGACTGGTCCTCTGCTTGTTTGTAATCACTAATTTTTTTAGGTTAATAAAGGCAAAATCAAAGGCTAAAATGCCTTTACTTTTCTTAAGGAAAAAACCTTTTTTAATATAAAATGACATTTTATCATTATAAAAACTTGGAAATTTTCAGAAAAGTATATAGCAAAGAGAATAAAAAGCATACATAATTCTAACACACTAAAATAAATGCTTTATATTTTCATGAATGCCCTTCTCATCTTTTTCTATTGACATGTACACATCTATATTAACATAGTAAAAATTATACACTACATGGGCAGTTCTGTATTTTTTTTAAATATGTGTCATAAGAATTTTCCTGGTCAATGAATATTCTTCATAAGCATTAATAAGTTGCAGAATATCTTATCATAAAGATAGATCATTATCAGGCACCTGAGTGGCTCAGTGGGTTAAGCCTCTGCCTTCGGCTCAGGTCATGATCTCAGGGTCCTGGGATCGAGCCCCGCATCAGGCTTTCTGCTCAGCAGGGAGCCTGCTTCTCCCCTCTCTCTGTCTGCCTCTCTGACTGCTTGTGATCTCTCTCTGTGTCAAATATATATTTTTTTAAAAGATTTTATTTATTTATCATTATCTACTTAAATTTCTATATTATTGATCTTTTTATTTCTTTTCTCACTAATGCAAACAACTAAAATAAACATGTGCATAAAGTTTTATCTGTTTTCTTAGGATAGCTTTCTAGAAATGAAATTACTGGATCAACAAATATGAAGATGTTCAAGAATTGGCTTTTTAAAGAAAGTCATATTTGGGTTGTTAAAGAATTAAGGACACAACAAATTAAACACATCTTTGATGACTGTGTAGCTGCTCATATTCAAATAATCTCTGCGAGCATAACTATTAATTGACTGAATCTAATCTTTCATTTCAGACATAAGGATACATTTCTTCCTTCTGTCTCCAACTCCTTGGGATAGAAATCAGGAAGTCTGACTGAGCACATATATTAGCCTTGTCAGATAGGCATTTACCTACCTTATTTAGACTGCCTGTTTAACCCATTGCTCTCAGAATCGATATTTTTATTATTTTCTCTTTTTTCAGATGGAATGGGGCGAGTCCTTGCTCAAGATGTATATGCAAAAGACAACCTACCACCCTTTCCAGCATCAGTAAAAGATGGCTATGCTGTTCGAGGTAAATATCTTGGGATTTTTTTGAGTATCATCACACTCACACTGTGTGTGGGGAGTTTTTTCCTTCAGATTTTTGGCTCAGCCTAGGCACCCAGTAAGTTATACATTTTTTTCCTGCTTGGTTTTCAAGATAATTTTATTCACAGATAACAGTCTGGATTAAAACTTTTCAGTGAAAGTACTGTCGTTACTTGAAAAATGTTTGTTGACAAATAAATATGTAGAAATTGATAGAAACACTGTATGATAATTTATTCTTTTGACCTCTACACATACTAGGTAGCAGACAGTCTTGGTCTGGAAGTTTTCCATGTTTTCTACTTGAAAACATCTACGTGGTCCAAGAAAGAAGAGCAGATTCCCAACACAGGGATCATTTAGGGTGGGCTTTTCTTCTGTTTTAAACTCAACATCAATAAGGGCTTCATAAAAAGCAAGCACAAGGGAAACCTCTAATTCCCTGGAAGAGCTGAATTTCAAAGCTCTGAAACCTCAAATTGTACCAGCAGCTCACACCTTTGTGGAGATTGCATAAAGGTTAAAAGCAGATACTAAATAACAATTACCTGCTTAAAGTCTAATTTAAGAACCCAAAATGAAAATGCAATGGAATTTTTTAAAAACTATTATTGATTATTAACTCAGGGCTGACATCATTGAAGAAATATCTAAAAACATTTCCCAGCTTATCAGAGCTGTTAAGGCCAGTTCCTTTTTAATGGTTCTTTAGGGGGTCTCTTACTTATTTGTTGTTGTTTTTATTCTACATAGCCATTAAAATAATTTCATTTTTATAATTAAATATATTCGTTAGTCTCCTCCATATTCCATCACTATTTCTTAGCAGTATCTTTTGTGTTGGAGGCTATAAGCAAACAGTTATGGTTATGGTTATAGTCTTTGAAAACCAAAGTAAGAGTGATCTGGGTCCCAGTACAAGTTTGATCTTTATAACTATGACCATTAAGTATACATTACTTAAACTTTTTGAGCTTCAGTTGTCTCATTTGTAAAATAATGATAATTATAACAATACTTACCCCAACAATTTGTTGTGAGGATTGACTGAGACCCTAGAAAGCCTTAGTAAAGTATCTGGCACCAAAAACAAGCACTCAATAATTGTTTTATAAAATGTTTGATAATGGTAACTATTACTATCACTATCATTATTATAAACACATTTCCTTAGACCATCTCTGAAAAAGAGGGTAACATTTATCTGAATTGTTACTCTCCTGTTCTATGTAAATAAAATGTTGGAGAGATTAATTCCTACTAGTGTATCTTTCTCAGGGATACTATCTTGGATGTACCTCATTCAGCTTGAATTCAGTAAATTAGAGTATTTCTGAAAACATGAGTAACAAATTCCTGGTGGGTCTTGTGATTTTTTCCTTCCAAATTTATTCTATCTATGGTGCTTATTTTAATGAATATTGTCCAGAAAGAAAATTATTTCAGTCTTCTGGTAGCCTCATTGGCTCCTGATGTTTCTTGTTCTCCAACTAAAATGTGAGTTCTGTTTTGAACTTAACAATTGGTAGCCATATAGGATTACTATAAAATGAAAAAGATTCTTAATTCCGAGTAGAATAAACAACTTTAGCAAGTGAACTACCAAAGGGAAAACAAAGTCTATTTTTTTACATTCTTGGTAATGTAAAGAAGGAGAAAGTGAGAAAATAAATTATTTGAGGCAGAATTATTCTCAAACAGAATGTTGTTCTGTGATTTTTGCATGAGATAGCAGCAGCTCAATGAAAAGAAACTATTGTCTTAGCTTTTCTAGTTGCCAAAAAGAGTGACTAGCCTACATGAGCCTTAAAAGAGCCTTTCTGCTACCGTGGAATCTACCAAAGAAATTTTATATAAAATTATCATCTGGTATCTTATTTATTATTTTGTTTTAAAACAGTGGTGTTTTCAGCTGTTTCACACACACACACACACACACACACACACACACCCCAATTAGAAATATTTAACATGTCACACTATAAAACATTCAACAGATTATTATGTAACTTGTTCACAGTATTTCTTTCCTGTGAAGTGTTGCTACCTCCAAGATAGAGAATATATAACAGAGACATAATACATAACAGATAACCATTGTGGATATGGTTAAATCTCAAAAGTGGGAATGTTTGCTGTGTCTGTATATGCATACCAACATCACAATTAAGGCGGCAAAAGCTATTGGTGAACAAAGAGGCATGGTCCCAGTCTTTTCTGTGTTAGAACACTCTCAGGCAGTGTTTGGTAAAGAATATCCTTGAGGCTATTGTTGTGGCTCTCTACCACTACTCCGTGTACCTTCTTCTCTCCACCCCTGTCTTCCTTTACTCCCATTCCTTTCTCCCCACTCCCTTTATTCTCCCTTTTTTCTTCTCCTCTGCCTTTGCCGTAGGCCTGCCAGTAATAACCAGTGGCATCTGTGAGCATTGCTAACCCTGTAGGTGTAAAGAGGTTCCTAACTTGCTCTGGATCACTAAGCATTAGCCAATATCCTTCAGAAACATGTGGCATAAAACCCCAAACCAGTTGGAGGATCACTTGCTTTAAGGTATGTGGGTTGAAAAATCAAGACAGTAAAAAATGACTGAGCAAATAAGAAATAGGAATGGCCTTTAAAAAAGAAAGAAAGGAAGAAAAAACAGTTTAAAGAAGGCAGAAATCAAGTGATAACAATATAATAGGAAGAGCTGTAACCTAATAAACCTAAAACTGCATTCAGGATGGAATGATTTTTTTTTTTTTTAAGAGAAAAGGAGACATTTATTTTGGGTGCTGGCAGCTGGGGAAGGTGACAGGCTCCAGTCTTAACAATTGACCTCTCCCAAGGGTGGAATGAATTTGGAAGATAGAAAATGAAAGTAGCATGTTACCCCTTAATTAAGATCAATACAATATTTTTATTAATATTTTTGAAGAGTTATATCCCTTTGCACTGATTAAGCTAACCATCTTGATGCATTTCCACCTTCCCCTACAAATGTGGATGCCTATTATCTCACAATTTCTTCGTAGATGTTAATAAGGGCAAAAGTACCTCACATCCCAAATTCAGCTTCTTGAAGCTTTTCAATTCAAAAGGCTTATGCCTTCAAAACTTGTTTTACAGAGATGATTTAGAAAGAGGGAAAAATCTGAGCAAGCCACTAATTATTTTGAAAACCATGTGTAACAAACAATTCTGGAAGGATATAAGACAAATCCTTGCCACTGGGTTAAAGTAAATTTTAATATTTTTTCTTTTTTACATTCTGATTGAAATACGTACTTATGAAAAATACAGAAAATTAAAAAGAACATTTAAAAATTACCCATTATCTCACTGCCTAACCACTATTAACATTTTGTTGTACTTCCTTCCAGTGGGTTAAAGTGAATACTAAAATTCAGTATCACCTCTGATTTAGAGCTTTTGTTTTTTCTCAAAACCCATGTCCTAGGGACGCCTGGGTGGCTCAGTTGGTTAAGCAGCTGCCTTCCGCTCAGGTCATGATCCCAGCGTCCTGGGATGGAGTCCCACATCGGGGTCCTTGCTCGGCAGGGAGCCTGCTTCTCCCTCTGCCTCTGCCTGCCACTCTGTCTGCCTGTGCTTGTTCGCTCTCTCTCCCTCTCTCTCTGACAAATAAATAAATAAAAGAAAGAAAATCTAAAATTAAAATTTATTAAAACCCATGTCCTAGGGTTTCTATTTCTTCCACCAAATCCCAGGCCATAGCTGGTTTTCCATTTGATAACCTATTGCCTTCCACTGTAGGTCACTGTGGATAAAGAAGAGGACGTTATGATGCGGGAATATTACTCAATTGAGCAGAGAGATACATGAATTAATTTTGGTCAATTCCAAAAAGCTTAAAATACTGTGTTTAAGGAAATAGTATCTCTTTCCCCAATATTAACAATAAATGGACATGTTTTTCCTGGAAGATAATGGTAAAAAATATAAAATGCTTTCTCACTCACCTGTCCTACTCTTAACTTCCTGCTTTCCATAAGAAAAAGCCACAGATTTAAAATTTCAAACTCACCTGTTTTAATTCCTCAGTATAATTGCAGCAACTATTAATCTTGCTGTGCTGGTCTTATCACCTGCCCTTGCCCCACCTAACACTTTCTATAATCTTAATTTCAGTATACACACAAATACTATTACCCTGTCGGCCTATTATCTGGTCTTAGTTTGTTCCGTAATCAATTCTTAATCCCTTTGCCTGATTCGTCTGTCACAGATATTTCCTAGGAAAAGTTATGCTTTCTCGATAGCCTCAGTTTATTCAGTCCTACCATAGAAATGTTGAAACTCTTTATTATTGAAAATCATAATAGCTACAGGGTGTTTCAAGAGGCTCAAAGGGAGTTTCCATATGGCTGGAAAATGAAAATGAAGGACAGTTCTATGGCAAAGGACTCAGGGAAGATCATTTCTATACATTGCCACAATAAATAGTTATCTAATGGAATCCATTAAAAAATGATATGATCTTTAAATAAACAGGTGAAGAAGACTAAAGCATTTCCTGGACATTAAAAAAAAGAAGGTAGAAGTCAGAGCAACTTCAGGGCCTAGCATTTAGCATTATGAATCAGTTATAGAATACACTTGCTGCATTATGCAATTTGGTTTATATTGGTTTTATCACTCCCTTCAATTTAAATTCTACAATGAAAAAAAGAAAACTCATTAAGAGAAATTTTTAAATGGGGGGAGTGGGGGGTCCTAAGCCTCTTCAGTAATCCCTGGAATCCACACGTGTTTTCTAATGACATACTGTGACTTACTTAGTTTATTTCTTTCCAAGCTTTAGATTCATGTGCTAGCATACCTCCACTTCTGCTCCTTCCCACCCAGGCTTGTAGAATTCATCTTGAAAATGGCAACTTTTCTTTTACTTGTCTCTTTAATAGATATTTTAAAATAAATATCAGCAAGTTAGATACATCATTATTTTTCTGTCTTTTTAAAAAATATAAGCCTTGGTGATAATGTAAAATCAGGATTTCTGTTGTAGTTCACTAATTTTTTACTCATTTTTCTTTAAGTCTTAATTTGTCTATTTTCAGTTCAATCTTAGAGTGTTCTGCTCCTTAGAAAGGGTAGTTCAGAAGATGGCGGAGAAGTAGGAGGCTGAGACGACATGAGCCAGCAGATCAGCTAGATAGCCTATCAAACCATTCCGAACACCTACAAATCCAACAGGAGATCGAAGAGAAGAAAAACAACAATTCTAGAAACAGAAAATCGACCACTTTCTGAAAGGTAGGACCAGCGGAGAAGTGAATCCAACGCGACGGGAAGATAGACCCCAGGGGGAGGGGCCGGCTCCCGGCAAGCGGCGGAGCACAAAATCAGAACTTTTAAAAGTCGGCTCCACGGAGGGACATCACTCCAGAGGCTAAACTGGGGTGAAGACCTCACGGGGACAACGTGGACTCAGGTCCCGCAGGATCACAGAAGGATCGGGGGTGTCTGAGTGTCGCAGAGCTCACAGGTATTAGAGCGGGGAAGCCAGCTGCGGAGACAGAGCCGAGGCTTCCTAGTGGTCTGTGACACGGGCCGGTGCTCTCTGGCACGGGCCGGTGCTCTGTGCGAGGGGTCCCCACAAGATCCGGGGAGACTCCGACCCGGGAGAGCTCAGGGATCTACGGGGTCCGGAGACTCCAGGTGGGACTCTGCCAGAGACAGAGACGCTTGGTCACAGGCTGGGTGAGCTCGGAGCGCTCCCAGAAGCCAGTGAGACAGGACTGCTTACGCAAGATTTTCTCTGAGCGAGGTCTCCGGGCGCGCGGTCTCCGGGCGCAAACGTGGGCTGGGGAGACCGGAGGGATTAAACGCTTTTCTATGAAGGCGCACTGAAGACTGGGGCCCCTAGCACTCGGCTCCTCTGAATCGGAGATTGGGAGGCCGCCATTGTCATTCCCGTCCTCCAGAACTCTACAGAAAGCGCGTTCAGGGAACAAAAGCTCCTGAAAGCAAACCTGAGAGGATTACTTAGCCCGGCCCCTGGTAAGGGCGGTGCAACTCCGCCTGGGGCAAAGACACCTGAGAATCACTACAACAGGCCCCTCCCCCAGAAGATCAAAGAAATCCAGCCAAGACCAAGTTGACTTAACAAGGAGAACAGCGGATTCTTATCTGGACAAAATGACAAGGCGGAAAAACTCACCACAAAAAAAAGCAGGAGACAGGACCGAAGGCTAGGGACCTAATCAATACAGACATTGGTAATATGTCAGATCTGGAATTCAGGATGACGATTTTCAAGGTTCTAGCCGGGCTCGAAAAAGGCATGGAAGATATTAGAGAAACCCTGTCGGGAGAAATAAAAACCCTTTCTGGAGAAATAAAAGAACTAAAGTCTAATCAAGTTGAAATAAAAAAAGCTATTAATGAGGTGCAATCAAAAATGGAGGCTCTTACTGCTAGGATAAATGAGGCAGAAGACAGAATTAGTGATATAGAAGACCAAATGACAGAGAATAAAGAAGCTGAGCAAAAGAGAGACAAACAACTACTGGACCACGAGGGGAGAATTCGAGAGATAAGTGATGCCATAAGACGAAACAACATTAGAATAATTGGGATTCCAGAAGAAGAAGAAAGAGAAATAGGAGCAGAAGGTATACTGGAGAGGATTATTGTAGAGAATTTCCCTAATATAGCAAGGGGAACAAGCATCAAAATCCAGGAGGCACAGAGAACACCCCTCAAAATCAGTAGGAACCGACCCACACCCCGCCATCTAATAGTAAAATTTACAAGTCTTAGCGACAAAGAGAAAATCCTGAAAGCAGCACGGGACAAGAAGTCTGTAACATACAATGGTAAAAATATTAGATTGGCAGCAGACTTATCCACAGAGACCTGGCAGGCCAGAAAGAACTGGCATGATATATTCAGAGCACTAAACGAGAAAAACAGGCAGCCAAGAATACTTTATCCAGCTAGGTTATCATTGAAAATAGAAGGAGAGATTAAAAGCTTCCAGGACAAACAAAAACTGAAAGAGTTTGTAAACACCAAACCAGCTCTACAGGAAATATTGAAAGGGGTCCTCTAAGCAAAGAGAGACCCTAAAAGTATT
>ML111007.1:50170-74293 GCA_003697995.1 Taxidea taxus jeffersonii
TTACCATTTGCGACGACATGGATGGAACTAGAGCGTATTATGCTTAGTGAAATAAGTCAACTGGAGAAAGACAACTATCACATGATCTCCCTGATATGAAGAAGTGGAGATGCAACGGGGGTGGGAGTTAAGGTGGTAGGAAAAGTAAAAATGAAACAAGATGGGATCGGGAGGGAGACAAACCAAAAGAGACTCTTAATGTCATAAAACAAACTGGGGGATGGCAAACTGAGGGGGGTGGGGGAGAGAGGGGTTGGGAGAGGGTGGTGGGGTTACATTATATGTTTAAATAAAGCTTAAATAAAGTTTAAAAAAAAGTAAAAAAAAAAAAGAAAGAAAGAAAGAAAGGGTAGTTCATTAACCAGCACCATCAACATAGGCTTGTTAGAAATGTAGAACCTCAAGCTCTCTCCCAGACCTACTGGATCAGAATCTGTATTTTAACAAGATCTCCAGATGATTTATATGCACATTAAGGGTTGAGAAATACTATTATAAAGGAAATAGTAAAAACAACTTCTCTCTTGCTACCGGGAGCCTTCTATAATATGTTTTGACTTAGCCTTCTTTAGCTAGCAGGATGGAAACATGTTTCCCAGATAGAAATTTTCAGGGCAAGGTGAAGAACATAGTGTAAGTGAGCACATATTCTCTCTCCAGTCAGTGCACCTTCCCTGCTTCTTAGAATCATTTAAGGACTTTTTCAGATATTGGCTTTCTTTTTTTTTTTTAAGATTTTATTTATTTATTTGACAGACAGAGATCACAAGTAGGCAGAGAGGCAAGCAGAGAGAGAGGAAGGGAAGCAAGGAGCAGAGAGCCCGATGCGGGGATCAATCCCAGGACCCTGGGATCATGACCTGAGCCGAAGGCAGAGGCTTTAACCCACTAAGCCACCCAGGCGTCCCAGATATTGGCCTTCTTGACATTATAGCAGACTTGCCCCCAAATGATCTTCAGCCACTCATTATTCAGTGACATTTATTTGGAGCATTTGTGTGCAATATTGATATAAGGCATTTTGAGTCTAGGTGTATTTGCATGTGCAGGGGAACAGGAGACAGGAAGGAGGTTGAAGAGCAGAGGGTTTCAAAAAAGAAGTAAAGGAAATGATCCCTATCTTGAGAAGCTCATAATCTAGCTGAAGAAATAAAGCATTCACATTTTTTAAATTATTCAAGAAAACATAATACTAGTATGTACAAATCAATTTACAAACTTCCCACCTAATTATGGAAATGCTAAATTCATTTCATTATTCTTTTAACAAATATTTTCTGAAAATCAATGATGAGCTAGGCACTATGCAGACAGAAAGCAACATAATCCAAGTTATATAAAATTAACCAAAGCAGTCTTTCTAAATATTCTAAAGATGGTCAATGCTGACTCACATTTGAAAACTATATACATAGACCAGCAGGAAATGGAAGGCATTCAAAATACAGTATTCTGTGTTGAAAAATATTAAATTGTTCATTTATGCATGCATCCTTCTAAATAGATTCATAGACACCATACTCATTCATTTATTGAACATTTCTAATACTTCACATACTGAAATTTTATTGAATACCTGTTGTGCAGCAAGTGCTATGGATTCTCCTGGGACAAATAAGCAAATAATTGCAAATAATTAGAAAGCTGTAATTAGAGTTATTTAGGAAATACACCAGGGAAACAAAAGAGAAAGTAGCTAACTCTTGAGGAAAGGAGTCAGATAAGACTTCAAAGAAAAGGTGACACTTGAGCTGAGTCTTAAAAGCTAAGAAGTCCTTAATCAGAAGGCACAGATGAGAAAAGGATACTCCAAGCAATGGAAGTAGCATATATTATGGAGCTGAAATATGAGTCATGTTGGTACTCTCAGAGAGCTACAGTTCTAGAAATTGAGAGTGGCTGGGACATTAAGATATAAGGAGGATATGAACCAGAGGCCTTTGCACATAGGTGAAGACCTTTAGATGGAGCATTTCCATTTCATATTTCTCTTTCTTCCTCCCCCACTCCCTCCCTCCCTCTTCTTTCTCTCTCACACACTCACACACCCCTTCTTCCTACTTACCTTTTATTCATCCTTCATATTCAAACCAGAAATCCTTTTATCAAGATGGCTTTCCCTTACCCTCCAGTATACTTCAGGCACTTTCACTGTATGCTCTTATAAAACTATATTCCCTTCGTTTAGAATGGTTTTCTTTATTTGCATGTATATATTCATTAATGTGATTATTTAGTTAATATCTGTCTCTTCCACTACATCAGTGGCTTTAACCCCACCCACAAGACACACATTAAATACACTACACACACATATAACGTATGTAACACATACAATATATAAATTGTGCATATGCACACATATATAAACAAAAATAAGTTTCACGGAACAATATTCATCCTTGCCATGTGTGATAAAATATATTTCTATTCATTCTCATTTTAAAAACTGTTTACAAGTTTACTTAAAACCCACCTCCATATTTGCTCCAGAGCTTGAAAAACATTGCAGCAAGTTGGCACTACATTAGAATAGAAATCACGTCTGCTGGTTTTACTCCACTCTGTCCCGGCACCTAGAATGACACTTAGGACATAGAATACTGTATAGAAATTTAGTGAATGAATGAAAGGAATAAAAGCTTTAAAAGATACTATTTTTAAAGTATTATCCCAATTTTTATCAACAAGAAAACGAAGTTTAGAGAAAGTCTTAATAATTTGCTGAGGCAAGGGAAACAAAAGCAAAAGTGAATTATTGGGACTTCATCAGGATAAAAAGCTTTTGCAAGAAAACACTCAACAAAACTAAAAAGCAGCCTACGGAATGGGAAAAGATAGTTGCAAATGACATATCAGATAAAGGGCTAGTATCCGAGATCTATAAAGAACTTACCAAACTCAACAACCAAAAAAACAAAAAATCCAACCAAGAAATGGGTGGAAGACATGAACAGACATTTCTCCAAAGAAAACATCCAAATGACCAACAGACACATTTTAAAAATGCCCAACATCACTTGGCATCAGGGAAATATAAATCAAAAGCACAATGAGATACCATTTTACACCAGTCAGAATCACTAAAATTAAGAAGTCAGGAAACAACAGATGGTGGCGAAGATGTGGAGAAAGGAGGAACCCTCTTACACTGTTGATGGGAATGCAAGCTGGTACAAACATTCTGGAAAACAGTAGGGAGATTCTTTAAAGGTTAAAAATAGAGCTACCCTATGACCCACCAATTGCACTACTAGGTATTTATCCAAAGGGTAGAAACATAGTGATTCAAAGGGTCACATGAACCCAATGCTCATAGCAGCAATGTCCACAATAGCCAAAATATAGAAAGAGCCCAGATGTCCATCATCCATGAATGGACAAAGAAGGTGTGGAATATTACTCACCTATCAAAACCAATGAAATCTTGTCATTTTCAAGAACGTGGATGGAGCTAGAGAGTATAATACTCAGCGAAATAAATCAGTCAGAAAAAGACAAATACTGTATGATTTCACTCATATATGGATTTTAAGAAAAAATGGATGAACATAGGAGAAGGAAAGGAAAATAAAATATGATGAAATCAGAGAAGGAGGCAAACCATAAGAGACTCTTAACTGTAGGAAACAAACCGAGGGATGCTGGAGGGGAGGTTGATGGTGGATTAGATAATTAGGTAATGGGCATTAAGAAGGATACTTGAGGTAATGAGCACTGGGTGTTATATACAACTGATGAATCACTAAATTCTACCCCTGAAATGAAAAATAAGTGTATGTTAACTAAATTGATTTAAATTTTTTTAATGAAAAAAATAATTTGCTGAAGGTTCTGAGGCTACTAATAGGCAAAACCAGGATTCAGATTCAGCTCTGTTTTACTTTAAAACCCTGCCAATTTCCTCTCATGCAAGAGGTAAAAGAGAAATGTCTAGGTTGCTTATAAGAGGTGGCAAGCTGGTAATATCTCTAATAGAGAAAATAATTTAAAATTACTTTATTCACAAGATATAGTTAGTGTTTGAATTCTGAAAGATAATTGACTTTTAAATTTCTACAATAAGAAAATCAAAATTCACTTTAAGATACTATAAAAATAAATAGAAGGATAGATGAAATAAGATAGATAAAATGTTGATAATTGTGGAAGCAATGATTCTGTCTGTTTTATGTCTATTTTAAATTGCTCTTTTAAAAAAATAATTTTATGTTTTAAAAACACAAAACAGCCTAATAAGAATAACATTGGAGGAAAACTATTCTTGTTTTTCAAGTGAGCACTGAAAATATAATAGGATTCCAAAAAACACAAGAAAGCTATGAGTTTATTAACTAAAATAATGTCTATAAAGCACAAGATACAACATCTAGTACATAGAATAGACTTAGTGTTAATTTTTGTTCCTTTCTACATCAGGTTAACCAAAGCCATCTGTGCAAAAAAAGTGGCGCATTATAAACAATATTATATATAAGCCTTTTTAAAAACACCACTTTGTGGTCACATTTTTAAATAATGAATATGGGGAGCCTGGGTAGCTCAGTCAATTGAGCATCCAACCCTTGATTTTGGCTCAGGTCATGATCTCAGGGTCCAGGGATTGAACCCAGCCTTGGTCTTGGAGCTCAGCCCAGAGTCTGCTTGTCCTGCTCCCTCTGCTCCTCCCCACCCACCTCCTCCCTATGCTGATAACCATGCACCTGCACATGCTTGCTCACTCTCTCACTCTCTCAACAAATTTAAAAATAAATAAAAATTGGGGCACCTGGGTGGCTCAGTGGTTAAAGCCTCTGCCTTCGGCTCAGGTCATGATTCCAGGGTCCTGGGATCGAGCCCCGCATCGGGCTCTCTGCTCAGCAGGGAGCCTGCTTCCCTTCATCTCTCTGCCTGCCTCTCTGTCTACTTGTGGTCTCTGTCTGTCAAATAAATAAATAAAAATTTAAAAAAAAATAATAAAATAAATAAATAAAAATTAAAAATGAATTTCATATGTCCTTTTTATAAGAAATAGTTTTTACTATTTATAAGCATTGTTGCAAATATAACTAAAATATTCATGTGGAAACTTGTTAACTTTTCTGTATATGTGTCCACAAATCCTTGCTGTAGGCAGATGACATGGAAGTACTGGTCATGATCATAAAACTCATTAGATAAGCACTGCCTTGCCAGTAGTATGGATCTGAAATCCACATCATCGGTGAAGAAAACCCTTTTGAATATATTTCTCTCCAGGAATATTTTTTGGTGCAGCTATTGCTATACTGTATATAGAAAAAAATTGCATAAGTTTTTCCATCTCAATTCTATTTCTTCTGATTTAAAAATAAATAGTGGAAATTGTAATGCAGAGTTGCCTATATATTATGATTTAGAAATAACATTTTGGCCCATTATTTTAAAAAAATACTGTATTGGGAATTAAGGGACTGTATTTTAGTCCTAGGTCTACCACTAATCAGAACTTGTCAACCTAAGTTCCTTCATTCTGTGATTCATTTCCTTCAAATGTCAAATGAAAAAAAAGATATGTTCTTTCTACTTGACTGGGTTATTATGAAAATCAGACTGGGTGATAAATAAGAAAATAGTGTGAAATAGTTTGAAACTTATAGAAAATGGAGAAATATGAATATAAATAGTAATATATCTTTATAGATATATCCACAAGAGTGTACACATACATCACACATATATGTCCATAGAAAAGATAGTATGGAGGATGGGCTAGAAGAAATAGTTCTATTTAAAAAGTACAAGTATATGGGGCTCCTGGGTGGCTCAGTCATTTGAGCTTCTGACCCTTGGTTTCAGCTTTGATCGTGATGTCATGTATCATGATCTCATGGGTCATGGGATCAACCTCCCCATTCAGCAGGGAGTCTGCTTAAAAATTCTCATCCTCTGCCTGTCCCTACATTTGCACATGCTCGCTCTCCCTCTGTCTCTCTTTCTCTGTTATTTAAATAAATAAATCCTTAAAAAAATTAAAAGTACAAGTATCAAATTGTGGAGCAACAGGAAGACCATCTCCAGTAACATAAAAAAAAAAAATTATTAAAATCACTTCTACTGGTACTTCTGAATGGTGGATACAAAGATCAAACCAGCAGTTACAACACCATTGTCTGGTTGAGGAGCTCAGAAAAGTATTCCATTTTCCTGAAACTTTATCTGATCATTTGAGTCAAATTTTAGAATTCCAACACTAGATCCTTATTCTGTGCCATACGTCCATTTTGATGTTTGTTCTTGGTTCTGTTCACCTCACAGCTGCTGATGGCCCAGGAGATCGTTTCATCATTGGGGAATCCCAGGCTGGTGAGCAGGTAAGATTCACAAGCTTGAAAGGCCCTTAAGATTTCAATATCATGGACTTTCAGCATCAAATTATAATTTTCTACCATCATTGTAATGGAAATTTTAGAGATGGATTAAACAAGTTATCAAAGAGATTAAAGGATGGTTCCCATGAGAAAGCTGAAAGAATTATTTTTTAACTGAAAGAAATCTGCATCTATTAATATATGGTATGGTATTTTTAGTGTGTCTCACAGACATACCCCGCAAGCATTTTCCAGTCCTATAATTAGATGATTCTTTCTTATATAAACATTAATGTTCTAAGTAGACCTATAGTTTCTAGGTCATCTTCTCAGACTGTTCTCCAACCTGTGTTACAAACAGGGAAAATTAGAAGCAAATTATTTAACCTTTCTAGCTAATCACTTAGATTAGCTTTCCTCACTAGGGAGCTAGCCAGTATACAGGTATATACATATATTCTATTAAGAAATGAAGCACTAAAAAAAAAAAAAAAAAGAAATGAAGCACTAATGGAAGTATAGTAGAAGGTCTTTTATTTGATGCTTTTGAGACTAGTAATTGGCCATTTTTTTAATTTATTTATTTGGTAGACAGAGATCACAAGTAGGCAGAGAGAGAGGAGGAAGCAGGCTCCCTGCCCAGCAGAGAGCCCGATGCGGGGCTCGATCCCAGGACCTTGGGATCATGACCTGAGCCGAAGGCAGAGGCTTTAACCCACTGAGCCACCCAGGCGCCCCAGTAATTGGGAATTTAATTGGAAAGAAGTGGAAAAGAATATTTTTAAAATTAAGATAAGTTTCATTTAAGGTAATTTAAATGAACATTTGTCAATAATTTGATGGAAAGCTAATGTTTTTATTTTAATAAGTATCTACTATTTCAATTTCTGTCTGGTCTTTCTTACATAAATCACACCCAAAAGCACATATGTGATTTCCAGTTTGGGTCTTTAAAGTGGAAAAATATTTAAGGACATTTGCAAAGTATCTAAGTATAGAATCCTTCTAGATTTTTATTATATTTTTATAATTTTTTGCAGCTACCTCACCCACACCTAATTTGACTGTTTCTTTGGCAAAAGAATTGAGTTTTTCCAAATGTTTAACTGAATTTTTATAGAAAAAAAAACTCATTTATATATCATATATCTCATATATCATTAATTTATGTATTATTTATTTAAAGTACATAATTCACTGACAACTACTGCTACAAACTGGCACAAACAAGTTTGGGAAGAAAGTCAATTGAACTGTAAAGCCTTACTTTATAATTATACAAGAGTCTAACAGCCTCATTGGGGCACCTGGGTGGCTCAGTTGTTAAGCATCTGCCTTCAGCTCAGGTCATGATCCCAGGGTCCTGGGATGGAGCCCCGTGTCAGACTCCCTGCTCAGCAGGAAGCCTGCTTCTCCCTCTCCCACTCCCCCTGCTTGTGTTCCCCTCTTGCTGTCTCTGTCAAAAAAAAGTCTTTAAAAAGAGTCTAACAGCCTCAGACTTAAACAGTGCTGTATGTATCATTATGTTTAAGAGGAAATAGAGAACATATGTTAATCCAGTGAATTTTGAAGGTTGGTTAAAAGAGCTCCTGCCTTATCAAATAGAACCAGAAGAAGACCAAGCTACTTTTTTTCCTCTACTACTATGGAGCATTCATAAGCATTATATAAAAATAAAGGAGGATGTGAATGAATGGATGAATGAATGAATGAATGCATACATGAATGAATGTGGAGGTTTGGGCAAAAGCTATGTCCCATGCCTTTTCTTCCTTGGCTTAGTATGCACTCCCATATGTGCTGAAAATATGGAAAAGTTAAGTAAGTATATAGGAGAAGAATGGTGCCCATGGTGGTGACCCCAGCTACCTCATCCCTATATCCAAGCATCAAAGAGGGCTGTGCATAGATCTCTGAAGCCAAGCCTGGCACTATAGTGATTAGATGTTGTACACAGGCTGGTTTTAATCCTCATGACAAAAAGAACAGCTAGGCCTGGGTCCCTTTTTTATAAATGTCTTGTATTATGGCCTCATAATTTACTCGACTTCTCAATATATATTTCACTCAGTGTTGGATGTCTGAAGCATCCATTTGTATTACAAAGCTACAAAGTACCAATTATTCAGTTCTCTGATCTTCATTTGAGTCTATCTAACATTTATCAAACATACCTACTGTGTGTACCAAGCACTGTGTTGGGTTCTATAGGTATAAAGGAAATTAAGATATGATTTCTACTCTTAAGGAGTTTACATCTAGTGGAGGTGACAGAATATAACAACTAAGTATAATATATTAAATAAACTAATGCTATCAGTCATGTACTATGGAAGACAATAGAGAGGTTGAGCATTTCATCCTAGGAGGATTAAGAAAATAGCATTGGAGCTGGACCTAAGAGGATTTTACAAAAACAGAAATGAGAAAACAACATTCTAGGCCAAGAGAACAGTATAAATCAAGACACAGGTGTTTTTAAAAATTGCATAGAATGTTTAGGGAACTGCAAATAGTTCATGGTAGTCAAAGCCTAGTATAAATAGATAGGTAACAGATTAATAAGTGCCTTGTTGTCTTCTTAAACATTATTTACTAGTTAAGATTTCTGACTGTACTAGAGAACTAGGAACACAAAAAAAGTCATGAAACTTAAAAGTTGCTAATTTCTTGTAAGGTCTATGGTAAAAAAGATGAAAACTATACAATAAAATGGGGTTTCTCCTCAATTTATCTGTGATGTCCTTTATAACTAAGGTATCATACAGACTTTGTAGGAATGACAGAGATCTTACATTAGCCAGATTGCTCACTTATTGGAA
Organism: Taxidea taxus jeffersonii; assembly: GCA_003697995.1. Lineage (NCBI taxonomy): Eukaryota > Metazoa > Chordata > Mammalia > Carnivora > Mustelidae > Taxidea > Taxidea taxus. The sequence goes on from ML111007.1 coordinate 59,322, forward strand.
ATACATATGCTTGAGAATTAGGTGCCATTGCATACACTGAGATAGTGATACATAAAATCTTTCTTAGTGTACCAAATACTTGACTTTAAACCATTTATAGTTTGGTCCTATTGGTTAGCACTGGACACTGTCAAAGAAAATATTACATGATTATAAAGTGCTGTCAGTGGGAAAATCTCAAAAAAAAAAAAAACTCAACACCTCTGTTAAGGAAAAATCAAGATTTTATCCATTTTAGTTTATATAAAACATGTAAGGTATATCAATAGAAATTTTAAAAATGAGTTATTCTTAAAGAATTGCTACTCTTAATAATCTAAAGGAATTACTTCACATATTCCTGGAGATTTTCATCTGATTCCATTCAATTGAGGTTTATAAATATCTTTATATATCTGATAATATCTTTTATGTTGGATCTCCTATAAGTGAGCTGGTAGGAAGTCTTCACCTATCACTTAGATTTACTAATCTTAGAGAGGGTCCACATTTTTTATTTAATAATTACACAAAAACACTTCATAAGAGTTACTTTAAACCAAGAAGTAGAGAAAATTACAGGTACAACCACAATAAAACTTAGAGTAAATTTACAAAGTATCCATTGAACCTGACTAAATTGAGGCAGGACTCCAAACTAACACACTTCAGCTTAAGAAGCAGCTGCCCTGAAACTCACTTTAGGATTCACTTTCTGCCTTAGCCAAAAAGGCACTTTCAGCAAAAGAAGGACCTGTTTAGGCCTATATCAAATATCTTTGTTGCATAGGCTCTGAAGATAGTTTTAGCATTAATACCTCTACTAAAAATATATATATATATCAAAACTAACACTTTTCATCAAAAATCACTGCACTGCAAAATGGCCATGTACAGTAGATTAAGGGATGTCCCAGACAATGAGTAATATCTAAGTTGATTTTTTTTATTTTAATGCATTGGGCCCTAAACTTCTCATATGAAATCCTATGCAGCATCTTGGCAGAAAAATTACATAAAAATGTAACCATTCCAAAACCCTGAATGTCTTTTATTCAAATAGCAGAATAAAGAAATATAAGATCCATAGCTCAATGTGAGAGCTGATCCCAAGAATCTCTTTTGCCAATAACTATGGGTGAAAAGCAGGGAGAACACTGGAGTTTTAAGCGAAGGATAGAATACTTCATGTAGTTGTGAGCTATTGAGGTCATACATGTTCATGCATTCATTCTAGAAATATTTATTCATCACCAACTTTGTGCTAGACACATTCTAGGCTTTGGTATGATAAAGTGATAAATATTCCTGAAAAAGGGGTGATTAAGGGGACTATACCCAGGAAATAGGGTTAAGGGAAACCAACAAAGGAATGTTAAGCACTCAGGTGCTAACAATGACTCTCCACTACCAGCTATCTCTAGGTCTAATGGGACAAAGGGAAAGAGTGGTACCTGGACCTGGGGAGATTCATAGCTATGAGACAGTACCACCCAATGGGAGCTGTGGCCCTCAGTAATAAAGATGACATAGCCATCACCACACTGCAGCCCAGCAGGGAAAGAGCAAGTGGAATAAAACCCTACCTTTCCCTTTCTCTTACCTCTAACCTCTTGTTGACCATTCCCATTGGCTGAACCTAATCAGAAGCCAGAGTAACGGGAACCTAGATGAAATAGTCCATAGAGTGCTTCTGGGTCACAGCACAGAATAGAAAATGAAGATGTTATCTGGAGAGGCAAACAAAAAAACAAATCCCAGTCTTTGTAAGGGCTAATATTCTAGAATGTAACAATACACTTAACACTGTACCTAGTATAAATTGAAGGGTTTGATAATTATAGCTATTGGTGATATTGCAGTAATATTATTGAAAAAAGATTTTTAAGGCTATTCTAATAAATAAATTTCCTGGTTTTCTTTATACTTCTAATAGAGGGGTATTTTTCCTTAACCATTCCCTAAATTTTTTAATGTGGTAGAAAATATATAAAATAAAATAAATGTACCATCATAACCATTTTTAATGTACAGTTTAGTAATGTTAATATATTCACATTGTTGTGACCTAAGATTTTTAAATACTTAAGAAGATATCTCTTTTTTTAACTGGGAAACTAATGTTCTTCAGAATTCTCTTTTAGGAGAAATTTGAAGCATTCCTTTTCCCAACTCTTACCTAAATCATTGGCCTATGAGGCCAGATCAAACCTATCAAACAGATCTTACAGAAATATGCTTTTCTTTATGCTGAGAGAAGTTTGCAAGGCAGGGCCTGGGGTCAGTCTCCTGTACCATCTGTATGAGAGCTCAGATAATGAAAATCTTGGATATAATGTTTAGCAGAAATCATTACAGACACTAGAATCATTTTTTAATTGCTTCATTGCATTTTCTAGACTTTCATTATTGAAAGGTGAACTAATATGTTTTGGAAAGATTTTCAAGTGAAATAATTAAAATGATTTTTCTGACTTGCCTTTATTAAATAAAAAAGTTTATTTAATAAAGTACTACATTTCTTAAACATCAAAGCTTAAGTAAATGACCAATGTGCTAGTTTTTCATAATTGTCTTTCATAAAATCACATTGCATGGCATTTTTTTCCTTAAAGATACTCAAATCACTTTACATACAAGTATTAAGAAAATTCACATTATTTGAGTGAGACACAATAGTGACAATTGTGACAGTTCTTCAAAAGGAGAACAGGGCACCAAGAAAGACATCTGTCTAGTGGTCATTACCTTAAATCAAGTTAAAGTCTCTTTGGTCTAAATACAACTGTTTGTGGGTAGTTTTTATTACATTGGACCAAAATGAATAAGAGTATAAGATTTTCCTTTTATGGTTTGTTTCTAAAAATGTTACATCTCCTGCAGACTTTTCCTTTGCCACAGCAGAGTAAATCAATTCTTTCTTACATGTTTGTATTTTCAGCCGACTCAGACAGTAATGCCAGGACAAGTCATGCGGGTTACAACAGGTGCTCCAATCCCCTGCGGTGCTGATGCAGTAGTACAAGTAGAAGATACTGAATTAATCAGGGAATCCGATGATGTATGTCATCACCAGGTTTTACTGCTCTGTTCCTATGGCCGGGTTATAAACTATGCCCATTTTCTGCAGTGTTTATAAAATTAATCCAGTTGGGCTTTTGGGTTTTATTTGTTTGTTTGGTAATGTTAGGATCTTACATTGTAGTGTATGGGTCTCCTGTAAATAGGAATTGCCTTATATTTGAAAATCTTTTTTTACAGGAGATATTTTTATGATCATTACTGTAATTATAATAGAATTTGAATCACAGTTGACCCATGAAATTTCACATGCAAACAAGGAAGGAAACTACAGAGATAATAATAACTGTTGACATACCTTGTAGCTGAGAAATTTATTCAAGACTAGCTTCTGATAAAATGTGAAAGAGAATTTAGCAGAGAAGAATTCAACAAAGAACACTTGGGCAAGTTCTTGAATATTACACTAGGCCAAGCATTTGAACCAAATAGCCCTTCAACTCTGGTTTTCTATAATTCATAAAAATCTTTATCAGCAAATGACACCCTGGAAAAATTAAATTTATGTCAGTGCTCCCTCTATAGCCTACAATAAAGGATCCTGGGAATTTTCTTGGTCTAAATGGGCCTTCATCTCACTGAAACTAGTGGCAATTATTGGAACCAGAGGGTCAGCCACCAATAAAAGAATAGTTTCAACTGACATTTTAATGATTAGCTATCTTAACTTGTTTTTTAAAGTAGTTTAAGATATTTTGTATCGTAAAAGCTGGAGCTAAAATAAATAATATTCTTCTGCGCTGGCTGGCTATATAGTAAAATTTGGCATGCTGAGAAACAGCCACTTTTCTTGATCTGGGATTTTCTTTTTAATTACTTTCCCACATATAAGGTTTATAAAATTCAAATCTTGGCATACATACACACTGCCTGCTGTTAAAACTGTCCAACAGATTTATTGGAATCAGGGAAGCCAGCAAAGCATTGAAATCCAGAATACATGCATACACAGACTATACCAGATGACAAGACACAGTTCCAGTGTCACAATATTATTCACAGCCCATAAATGTAAAATTAATGATCACCATTAATTTACAGAAATCTACTACCAGGAAAACTATAAGTCCTTCACTGAAATTTCTGCAGATATTTGGGAAACTTGGCATGATTCATGGGAACAGAAGAGACAGGTTATCTCCATCCACATTTGATGTATCTATTAGGGTAGGCATATAGATAGATCTTTTGTTTTCCCTTGAGAATGCTATCTTACAATGTAAGATCCAGTATTTGAATTGGTACATTTTTTAAAATATGAAAATTATGAAATAAGTTTTATTTATTTATAGATAAATGTATTGGCATCAAACCTAGTTTTTCAGATACCTGTGGCAGAAATTTATCATGTTCAAAATGTGTAGCAAATGGTTCCGTTTCTCTGTATTTGTATATATTTTGTACCTATCTGACCATAAATGCATCTGAGTAGCTAAACTGTATTAATCAGAAATTCCGTTAGATTATTCTGTTTGAAATTACATGACTTGCTCTTATTATAGGGCACCGAGGAACTTGAAGTACGAATTCTGGTACAAGCTCGACCAGGCCAAGATATCAGGTAAATTCATAATGTATAGAATGTATAGCCAACTTTTGTTTCTACATGATCATGAACTCAGGAGAGCATGGCTATTGTAAATCCACAGCTCAGTCATTTAGCCATTAGTGTTCAAGACTTTTAACAGGTAGCAAAATGAATTTTCTTAATTCCACATCTCATGTCTACTCTGCCTACTTTTCCATAAACATAGTAAAGGTAAATAAAATAGTCAAAAGCAACATGAGAAGGAGTAAAATCATGAGCCTACTTAATCCACAGTTAATCCTGCTTCTAGATAATCCAGATTATCTAGCCCCACCCCTAGATAATCCAGAATTTGGTGTCAACACAGATAATCCCAGATTTGAGTTTTTATGCAATTAGCTGATAGCTCCTCCTCTACTGACTACCAATAGTAGTAAAATAATCTGCTATTCCTTATATATAAAAATGAGCCTACTCTCTTACCATAAGTAATGCATAAACTTTAAATTATTTTTCTAACATTGGAACGCGTTTGCCCTGATCCTATCAATACTACATTTGCTCAAATGTCCTTATAACAAAGCTACAATTCTCACATCCCTATGGCAAGAAGCCAAGCTGAGTAGACTTCTGTGGCCATAGACCTGGGCGAGCCTAAATTGTCCAAATAGAAATTATCCCTGTGACTGTGACCTCATTAGTGTTATTCTCCTCACCCCAAAGCTAACATGCTATGGACCTCTTATCATTAAGCCACTAGATATATTCATATAAATTCTTGCCTTATATCAAAGAAAGTTTGTAGTTGGTATTTTTTTTACTGTAATTTAGTACAAAGAAATTTATAAAATAGTTTTCAAATGTGAAGTAACATATTCCTTAGCAAGAATGGATATCTTATTTCTCTTATTGTGTGATTTAAATTTTTTATTAAAACAGCAAAAAGTTTTTAGAAGCTTTTTATTTTATTATTCTGTTCCTGCCTTATCTCTTGACTCCTTTCTCCTCTTGAGTGTCCTCCTTCTTTGACACTAACGTCAGTTGAGAAGATATTATTCTTATCACACTGCTTATGGTTCTGCTTTGACTTTCAGACCCATCGGCCATGACATTAAAAGAGGGGAGTGCGTTTTGGCCAAAGGAACCCATATGGGCCCCTCAGAGATTGGTCTTCTGGCAACTGTAGGTGTCACAGAGGTTGAAGTTAATAAGTTTCCAGTTGTTGCAGTCATGTCAACAGGGAATGAGGTAAGAAAAAAAAGGTGGGGGGGTGGGGGAGTAAGTAACTAATTGAACTTTCAGGTAAAAGTCTTTTTGACTTCTGTTCTGTATCATAAATAGAACATTGTGGATTACAGATTTTTACCACATACCTGTAACAGGGAAATAAATATATTGGCCTCAGAATAGTTCAAGTACAGAAGATAGGAAGAGGAAGACTAGAAATTACATATTGAGAAATCTTCCCTTCCATTTATTAGAACAAAATATTATAACCAATGACCTTTCCACACACTTAGTACATATGAACAAAGAATGTTGACTGCTAACTATAGATTTGAACTATGCAAATTGAGTGCTCAGTCTATTAGGACAATGAATTCTACCTACCCTGCTGCTGAGATGATGGGCCACCTCTGTGTGGATCAGTAAATTGGGACACAGTGGTTAGCCCTTCATCTTGTTGGAAGTTCCTTGTGATCCAGGAAGAATCTGATAATCTTTTCTCTTTTTTTGCAAGGATGGCATCTCTAGTGGCATGCTTCTCAATATGTCAAATGTCATTTCAAGCCTGATTTAGAATGGGGAGTTAGTCAATTTGAATTTGAAAAATTCCTGTTCCATGTTTTGCTTAGGTTATATAAGAAATCAGATGTTCTAATCAAACTGGGAATATTGAAAAATGGATCTGCTGGTAATTCAAAGCCTAAGAGCAGAATCAGAAACTATTGAGATTTTTTTTTTAGGCCTTTAGAGCTTACTATTTTTAAAAAGATTAACAGGATTTCTTTTTTTTCTCTTTTAATCTCTAATTTTATTCTGAAAATAAACCATTTATTTGTTATCATTAATTTTAATTTCTTAAAGTCTTAGAAATGAACATTTTCAAAGGTCTCTGTTATCCTTATAGCTCTTTTAGAAAGGGCAAACGAATTGGGGTAAATCGGAAGGGGAGATGAAGCATGAGAGGCTGTGGATCCTGAAAAACAAATTGACGGTTTTGGAGGGGAGAGGGTGGACGGATGGGTGAGCGTGGTGGTGAGTATTAAGGAGGGCTCATATTGCATGGAGCACTGGGTGTGGTGCATAAACAATGAATCTTGGAAAAATTAAATTAAATTAAATTTTAAAAAATTGAAAGAGCAAAAGAAAAGAATAGAGTATTTGTTTTGCTAATGGAGAGATCAGTCAGTATTCTAGACTCAGTATGGGTGCACCTGTCGTTCCCTAAAACTATTGACTGACACAAAACATTCTTTTCAATCGATCTACATAGTGAAGATTTTAATATCCCTAGGACCAACTGACATTATGTTTAGCATCAGAAAGAAATATCTGATAAACTGGTTGTCTTAATGAACTACTCTTATTTGTGATTTATGTGTATGCTTTGTACATTTAAGTGAGTTCATGGGGGGGTTGCGAAAGCTAAAGAGAATGAGCAAATTCATGAATAACTAGTTATTAGGCAACTTTGTTTAAGCTGTATTTCTTGTATTCTTCCTATGTTTTTATAAGGCTGGACCATAGTCTCACTTATCCTCCAGAATACATTGGTAGTATTTTTAAAGCTATCATACATTCTGTATTAAAACTATTTGCTAGTGGTAAAGAAAAGTGATGGGATAAGACTAGAGATGATACTTACATCATGGAATCTAAGGAAGAATTTGTAGTCCTAGTTTCCTGCCTCCATAGGCTTGATTATCCTTGGATAGGCTTTCATAGATGCTATTTTCTGTGGCCTACTGTATTTACTATGGTTTTCCAGGGGAATAATGTTTCTAAATCTCTAGATCCACAATCTAAAATAATGTTTCTAAATCCATAATCTCTGGTTCCATATAGCTCAGCACTCATTCCCTAGTTCCATCCAAGATTAGCTGTTATTATGACTCTCTGTGATTGTATAGTTTAGTTCAACCAATGTTTATTGGGTATCTCTATGCCAGGAATTATACTGGAAACTGGGGATAAAAGAAATGAATAAAGTATAGTATCTCTTTTGAAGGCTTGAGATCTTTGATAGAAAATAATGAGGGGGGCACCTGGGTGGCTCAGTGGGTTAAAGCCTCTGCCTTCGGCTCAGGTCATGATCCCAGGGTCCTGGGATCGAGCCCCGCATGGGGCTCTCTCATCGAGCCCTGCATCAGGCTCTCTTCTCAGCAGGGAGCCTGCTTCCTCCTCTCTCTCTCTGCCTACTTGTGATCTCTGTCTGTCAAATAAACAAATAAAAAATCTTAAAAAAAAAAAAGAAAGAAAATAATGGGGAAAAATTATTTCTTTTCAGAGAGGCCAAAAGAAATTACACTTGTCTATTAATGTGGCAAGTCTATAATTTAGTCAGTCACAGCACAAGCTCCCCTTAAGTACTACTGATTTCCCCTGGTATGAGTGACTTTATATATGTCCACTTTTCAATCCAGTGTGGTGTATCAGTAAGCAGAACAGTGGCCTGAGGCAACCCAAAGAATGCCATACAAGATATCTATGTATACTGTCTTTAAAACCTGCCCAGTATTTTGTGACTACATGTGTTTATTTAGGATGAGGGAATTATTTCAAAATTGGGAGGTACAGTTGTGAACTATAACTAATACAGAACAGTCAATGTAGACATTTGTTTCTTTCAACAAACTGTGTATGTTAACATTTAGGTAATACCATCCAATAATTTACATAATTGTGGCATACATTTCCAACCTCATGCATTTGTCCAATAAATATTTATTAAGCATCTATTACATGCTGGAATGTCCATGAGGGGTTATCTTAACTAAAATCAGTTTTATAAGATGTGAATACACTCTATTGTGAACCAGTTTATTTAGGATTTTGAACTTGAAATTCAGTGTCCAGCAGGGCTGCATCAGACTTTTCATCTTCAGTGGAACTAGTCCTCTTAATCATCTTCACAGCCACCCAAGAGTTATTTTCTTTTTTCTTCAAGTGACATTCAGGTGCAAGGGAACAAGAATTATATTAGGAGACTATGGGAACCACCAACTTAGAAGCATGTCCTACATAAGAATTAATATTTCTTCTAACAGTCTTGGGCAGCTTCCAGGGTCCCTACAAGGGAAATGTCCAGATACAAGTGTCACCACATTGACAAAAGGCCAAAGCTATGGCTTCCCACTAGGTATTCATAGTTCATGTATTTATTTTAAGATTTTATTTATTTATTTATTTATTTAACAGAGAGCGACACAGCAAGAGAGGGAACACAAGCAGAGGGAGTGGGAGAGGGAGAAGCAGGCTTCCCACTGAGCAGGGACCCTGATGTGGGGCTGGATCCCAGGACCCCGGGATCATGACCTGAGCCAAAGGCAGACGCTTAATGACTGAGCCACCCAGGTGCCCCTATAGTTCATTTATAGTACCTTCTATGTGCAAGTTACCAATAAGAGATTATTTTTGCCATGGGAAATGCTGCTGATAACAAGCTGACATTTCATCTTTATCAGATTTCCAGGGAACGGAGCTAGAAAGTTAACCGAAGCTCAGATTTGTCTTAGAGATGGAAAAGGGTTTTGTAACTCTTTACCCTCACATAAGAGGATCCACTGTCTGTAGAAAACTAGAAAATAATAAAACTTACTACAAGTCTGGATGCCTGGGTGGCTCAGTTGGTTAAGCGGCTGCCTTCGGCTCAGGTCAGGATCCCAGCATCCTGGGATTGAGTCCCGCATTGGGCTCCTTGCTCGGCAGGGAGCCTGCTTCTCCCTCTGCCTTCGCCTGCCACTCTCTCTGCCTGTGCTCGCTCTCTCTCTCTCTAACAAATAAATAAATAAAATATTTTTTTAAAAAAACTTAATACAAGTCATTCTGCTTTTTATCATCACCATGCACTGGCTATTCTAAGCAAAGTCAGTGATAAAATATGCTCTGCAGGGCAAACCATTTCCACCACCCCTCCCCATTTAGTATGCTACCATACTGATGCCAGGCACTGTTCTGACTGCTCAGGATATAGCAGCAAATGAGACAAACAAATTCCTTGTTCCTACAGAATTTATATTCTGATGGAGGCAGGATAGGGAAGATAGTGAACAAAAAATATCAGTAAGTGGTATGAATATTACCTGTTGAAACCTACCCTACATCAACCCTTTCATGTTCTCCTCTTTACAATAAAGCTAGAAGGCTGAAAACCCAATTTCCTGGTCTCTTTCCAGCTGTGGTCCTTGGGATGCATTAACACAATATTAGAAGTTGGAAATAAATTAAAAGTAGGGGCACCTGGATGGCTCAGTCGTTAAGTGTCTGCTTTCGGCTCAGGTCATGATCCTGGGGTCCTGGGATCCAGCCCTGCATCAGGATCCCTGCTCAGCAGGAAGCCTGCTTCTCCCTCTCCCACTCCCTCTGCTTGTGTTCCCTCTCTCACTGTATCTCTCCCTCTGTCAAATAAATAAATAAAATATTTTAAAAGAAAAAGAAGTTAGCTGAAGTATAAGCTCCTCAATCCTCAGTAACATCACTTTCTCCCAGCAGCCTTAGGGACAGTGGTGACTTCCTATAGTTACTGATCTTTGGAGACACACTTTTCTCCTTTTGTCTTTCCAGCCCTCCTAACACACTTGAAACCAATTCCCTGTATTCAATCCTTTTTTCTTCTACTCCCCTTCATTTGAAATACCTAGAGGATTTGGTTTTCCTTTCCAGATCTGACTGACAGAGTATTTTATATAGGGTAATCAGGCCTCACTGAAGAGACAAAATTAGAGTGGAAGTCTGAAGGTATCGAGGGCGGTGCCATGTAAGAGGAACTCAGTTCCAAGCAGAGGGAACAAGAGAGACAGAAAAATCCTGAGGTAAGGGGTATGCTTGTCATGTTTATGACTGAAGTATAGAGGGAAAGGAGCAAAGTGAAAGGATGTGAGGTTAGGGAGACAACAGAAACAAGACCAATTTATTCTAAATAGTCAGTTTTGAGGAAGGGAAGCATAACATGAAACATAATGTGTCTTAAATTTTTAAATGTTTACTCTGGCTTCAGTATGGTATGGCATATTTATATGCAGAGAAAAAGGAAAAAGTTAGAAAGATATGTAATGTACAGCAAGAGATTTGGACCAGAGTGGTAGCAGTGGAAATGATGAGAAATAATCAGATCCAGGATATATTCTGAAGCTAAAGCCAACAGGTTTTGCTAGTGAGTTCAAAGTATAATATAAAAGAAAGTGAGGAGTCAAAATGAACTCCAGGATTTTGACCCGATCAATTCTTTTTTTTTTTAAAGATTTTATTTATTTATTCATTTGACAGACAGATCACAAGTAGGCAGAAAAGCAGGCAGAGAGAGAGGAGGAAGCAGGCTCCCCGCTGAGGAGAGAGCCAGATGCGGGGCTCCATCCCAGGACCCTGAGACCATGACCTAAGCCGAAGGCAGAGGCCCAACCCACTGAGCCAGAATTGATCGCGCCCCGACCCGATCAATTCTAAGGATAGTTATTACTTAGGTGAGAAAGATTAGGCAGCAGAAATCAGGCTTCTGTTTTGAACATGTCAAGTTTGAGATACTTAATTAAAAATCCTAGTAGAAATATTGAGTAGGCAAGTAAACATATTGTGTGGAGCACAGGAGAAAGATTAGAGCTAAAGATATACATTTGGAAGTTATCAGCATATACACAGTATTTTAAATCATGAGACTAGATAAAGTCACCTAGGCAATGCATATAAGTAGAAGATAGGGGATATAAGTTTTACACTTAGGAGGCAGCTGGATCTTCCTCCTCTTTCCCCAATATTTATATTTCCCAGGTATTTTGTTTTGTTTTGCTTTATAATTCCCAGCTTTATTTTCTCATTTTGACTCTTGATGATATCATCTCTTTCCCAGTCCTTGAGACTTTAGATGGTGACCTAAAGGTCTTTAAACTGGACATAAGTCAGCCAACTGTCATTAATTCAGGGAATCAAGATTGTATGCTTGTTATCTGGTTACTCAAATTCCAAACAATAATTATTTCTTTAGTATGAGCTGGGTCTTCTAGTTTTGAGGGTACTGTCTCACTTTTAGCCATATTCCATAACTCATATTTATTCACTTAATATCCTCTCTCTATCCCTCATGCTCTCTTTCTATCACATACACACATGCACACACACACACATGCAGAATTAAATGTATTCATCTCCACTATGCATTTGCTTATTTTATTCCATCTTCTATCATTTTCTTGGCCACTGTCAAAAACAGAGGCCTATACAAACAAGTTTGAAATTCATTTATATAAAATCTCTCTAAAATCTCCATATAATACTGTTTGAGGCCTTTCACAAGCAGCTGCTATTACAAAACTGTAATATTTAACCTCACTAATAAGAGAAGAAACAGAAGGTTGAGTATCTACTATGACCAGTACCACTATGTGCTTTATGATCAAAGCAACACTATGAGGGTAGTATAATTATCCTTCATTTCAAGTAAGAGAAAATTGAAGCTCAAAAACACAACAATTTTCCCAGTGTTATCTATTTTGTGTAAATGATGGAGCCTCATTTCACTACTAAGTCTTCTGGCTGTAATGACTTTTTTCTCACTGTGCCACAATGCTTCCCACAGGAGATTCCTTACATTTCTTTTCTCTACTTTTCAGTGGCAGTCCCTGAAACCTCTCAGGTTGGGTAGTTTTTACCTTTGTTACTTTCTTCTAGCTATATGACACTTCTTGTCCAGATTAAAGACCATGATTTACCACTTTAATGTTGCTCTTCAGACAGCCTCACTCCTTTAATCTGTTCCTTTGCTTACTATGCTAATAACTAAACTGATCTACTTTCTCTATTTTTGCTCCCAAGAAGACAAATATTACTGAGAAAATTCAGAGAACTGTGATTACCTGGCCCACAACAAATTTATCCCATTTAATGACAACATGGTACTTAAAAGTTGCTTAGTAATTCTGATGTCACTATCTTGTCAGTTTCCTAGCACATTCCCTCAGTAGATAGTTCATTCATACATTCTATATAGTCTTTATTTTTTCTTTATTTCATTTTTATTATTTAATTATTTTTTAATTTAAATTCAGTTAGCCCACATACAGTACATCATTAGATTCAGATGTAGAGTTCAGTGATTGATCAGTTGTGTATAACATCCAGCACTGATCATATCACATGCCCTCCATATCACAATACCCGTCACCCAATTACCCCATTCCCCCACTGACCTTCCCTCAGTTTGTTTCCTGTAGTTGAGTCTCTCATAGTTTATGTCCCTCTCTGATTTCTTTCTATTCTGTTTTCCCTCCCTTACCCTATGGCCCTCTGCATTGTTTCTTATACTCAACATATGAGTGAAGCCATGTGATAATTGTCTTTCTCTGATTGACTTATTTTGCTCAGCATAATACCCTCCTCTTTCATCCACAACAATGTAAATGGTAAGTATTCATCTTTTTTGATGGCTGAGTAATATTCATTATACACACACACACACACACACACACTTATCCATTCATTTGTCAATGGACATCACAGCTCTTTTCCACAGTTTGGCTACTGTGGACATTGCTGCTATAAATGTTGAGGTGCAGGTGCCCCTTCGGATCACTGCATTTGTCACTTTGGGGTAATTTGGTAATTTGGGGCAGTGCAATTGCTGGGTCATAGGGTATTTTTAACTTTTTCAGGAACCTCCATACTGTTTTCCAGAGTGGCTACACCAGTTTGCATTCCCACCAGTAGTGTAAGAGGGTTCCCCTTCATCTGCATTCTCACTAACATTCATTGTTTCCTGACTCGTTAATTTCAGCCATTCTGACTGGTGGGAGGTGGTGTCTCATTGTGGTTTTGATTTGCATTTCCCTGAAGCTGAGTGATATTCAGCATTTTTTCATGTGTGTATTGGCCATTTGGATGTCTTCTTTGCTGAAATGTCTGTTCATGTCTTCTGCCCATTTCTTTTTTTTTTTTTTTTTGCAGGTGCATTATTTTTTTTTATTATTATTATTTTTTATTTAAGCTTTATTTAAACATATAATGTAACCCCACCACCCTCTCCCAACCCCTCTCTCCCCCACCCCCCTCAGTTTGCCGCCCCCCCAGTTTGTTTTATGACATTAAGAGTCTCTTTTGGTTTGTCTCCCTCCCGATCCCATCTTCTTTCATTTTTACTTTTCCTACCACCTTAACTCCCACCCCCGTTGTATCTCCACTTCCTCATATCAGGGAGATCATGTGATAGTTGTCTTTCTCCAGTTGACTTATTTCACTAAGCATAATACGCTTTAGTTCCATCCATGTCGTCGCAAATGGTAAGATTTCATTTCTTTTGATGGCTGCATAGTATTCCATTGTATATATATACCACCTCTTCTTTATCCATTCATCTGTTGATGGACATCTAGGTTCTTTCCATAACTTGGCTATTGTGGACATTGCCGCTATAAACATTCGGGTACACGTGCCCCTTTGGATCACTACGTTTGTATCTTTAGGGTAAATACCCAGTAGTGCAATTGCTGGGTCATAAGGTAGCTCTATTTTCAATTTTTTGAGGAACCTCCATGCTGTTTTCCAGAGTGGTTGCACCAGCTTGCATTCCCACCAACTGTGTAGGAGGGTTCCCCTTTCTCCACATCCTCACCAGCATCTGTCATTTCCTGACTTGTTCATTTTAGCCATTCTGATTGGTGTGAGGTGGTATCTCATTGTGGTTTTGATTTGTATTTCCCTGATGCCCAGTGATGTGGAGTACTTTTTCATGTGTCTGATGGCCATCTGGATGTCTTCTTTGCAGAAATGTCTGTTCATGTCCTCTGCCCATTTCTTGATTGGATTATTTGTTCTTTGGGTGTTGAGTTTGCTAAGCTCTTTGTAGATTTTGGATACTAGCCCTTTATCTGATATGTCGTTTGCAAATATCTTTTCCCACTCTGTCAGTTGTCTTTTGGTTTTGTTGACTGTTTCCTTTGCTGTGCAAAAGCTTTTGATCTTGATGAAGTCCCAATAGTTCATTTTTGTCCTTGCTTCCCTTGCCTTTGGCGTTGTTCCTAGGAAGAAGTTGCTGCGGCTGAGGTCGAAGAGGTTGCTGCCTGTGTTCTCCTCAAGGATTTTGATGGATTCCTTTCTCACGTTGAGGTCCTTCATCCATTTTGAGTCTATTTTCGTGTGTGGTGTAAGGAAATGGTCCAATTTCATTTTTCTGCAT
>RCUC01165802.1:0-72246 GCA_003697995.1 Taxidea taxus jeffersonii
GCAGAAAAACTACCTGAATAAAATGATAGCTTAAATTTTCTCCCCAAATTAAGTGAGGACATATGTTTATAGGGTTAAGAAGTCCAGTAAATGTGAAGCTGGAAAAACAGAAAGAAAACCATACCCAAACACAACACACCTACTGTGATAAAACCAAAAATAAAGTCTTTAAAGCAGCTGGACAACAACAACAAGAAAACACACAGCATAGAGGAATGCAATTTTAATGATGACTGACTTCTCACCAGAAACAATGAAACAGTATTTTTAAAGTAGTGGAAAAGAAAAGAAAAATACCCTGAAACATAGAACTCTATATCCAATAAAACTGTCAATTAAAATAAAGGTGAGGGGCTCCTGGGTGGCTCAGTCAGTTGGACATCTACCTTTGGCTGAGGTTGTAATCCTGAGGTCCTGCAACCAAGCTTCACCTCAGGCTCCCTGCTCCACAGGAAGCCTGCTTCTCCCTTTCCTATACCCCTCTGCTTGTGTTCCCTCTCTCACAGTCTCTCACTCTTTCAAATGAATGAATAAAATCTTTAAGAAATAAAAAATAAAATAAAGGTGAAACAAAGACTTTGCAAGCTAGAGAAAAGCTAGGAGAATTTGATGCCAGAAAATCTGTGCTGCAGGGAACCTGAAAGGAAGTTCTTCAGGCTGAGAGGAAATAATAGCAGATGGAAAAGTGAATCTTCAGGAGGAAGGAAGAGCAGCATAAACGTTATGGAAATGGAAATTATAGAGGTGGTTATAAAGTGCCACTTTTTATCTTAATTTGTTTAAAATATGTCTATTTAAAGCAAAAATGGGGCCACTGGGGTGGCTCAGTCAGTTAAGCATCTGCCCTTGGCTCAGGTCATGATCTCAGGGTCCTGGGATGGAGTCCTGAGTCAGGCTTCCTGCTCAGTGGGGAGTTCGCCTCTCCCTTTGCCACTGCCACTACCTCTGTCCCCCAGCTCTTGCTCTCTCTCTCTCAAATAAATAAAATCTTTAAAAAATTTTTTTTAAATAAAAAAAGCAAAAATTGTAATGAGTGAATCCTAATTTGTATAAATATAGAAGAACTACATCATAAAGGATGGGAGTGGGTTAAATGGACTTGTTTCAAGTTTCTTCCACTCTATTAGTAGCAGTACCATGACAGCTTCAAAAGTTAACACTTACCAATCTTTTTAAAGATTTATTTATTTGAGGGCGAGAGCAGGGGGAGGGGCAGAGAGAGGGACTCTGCATTGAGTGGGGAGCCTGATGCATGGCTTGATCTCACTACCATGGGACCATGACCTGAGCTGAAATCAAGAGTTGGATGCTTAAATGACTGAGCCAGCCAAGCACCCCAAAAGTTAACACTTTTAAAAGTGAAAACTAAGTGAAAATTCAAGACTGTATGTTATAATCTCTAGCATAATTCATTAGTTTCCTAGGACTGCTGCAACAAAGTTTAAAAACTGGTTGGCTTAAAACAATAGAAACTTAGTGTCACAGTTCTGGAGGCTTGAAGTCAGAAATCAAGGTAGGGAAAGGAGCCTTCCTTGCTTCTTCAGCTTCTGGCAGCCTCTGGCATTCCTTGCTTAGAGATGGCATTCTCCCTGTGTCTTTGCACCATCTGCCCTCTCTAAGTATCTTTCTCTATGCTCTAATTTCCTTTTTTTTTTTTTTTTAATAAAGATACCAGTCATTTTGATTTAAGGCCCACCCTAATGACCTCATCTAAACTTGATCATCTTACAAAAGAAGGTCACATTTATAGGTATTTGGGGTAAGGCCTTCACCATGTTTTTGAAGAACACGATTCAACACATAACAAATAACTACTAAAAAAATGAAAAGCAGTGTATATAAAAATATATAAAATTTAAATCATGGTATTTTAGGAGTTACTTTACAGAGAAATTTAGCAGTACCCTAAAAGTAATACAGTTATTATGATCACCCCCATTTTTTTCTGATGTGAATCCTAAGTTTTCAACAAATTAAATAGCCTGCTCAAACCCTCACATCTAGTACATGGTTCATGTTTTTTGTGATTTCAAAACAGTCAGTCTTAAAGACTACAGTCTATTCTTTAACCTCACTGAAATCTCGAGCAGGGAGTACAAGATCTCGGCACTGGTCTCACCTGAAACCAGAATACAGAAATTTGGATTCTCAGGCCAGAGGTCTTTTCAAAATAGCACTCTGCTTCCTCTTTCTCTCCATTTGTGGAGACCAGTAACAATAGCTGTCCAGAGCGAGCTCTTACCTAACAAAACTGATTAATTTTTCAAAGAAGGTGATAGTCACCATAGAGGTAATTCACTTGTATTTCTAGTAGGCTTTTGATACAGTACACGTCAAAGACGAATCTATAAGGTTACTAAAGAGGGGATGGGTAGAGAAAGTCAATTAGATAAACATTTTACAATGGGTACAATAATGGAGAGCAAAAAGTCTATAGAAAGTGGCCTCAGCTAAGGACAAAAGGATTAATCAATGCCAAGCCTAATCTAACTCAAGTATCAGTTCCTTGGAAAGTTAAAAATGTGCTCTGTTTAAAAAACAAAAAACAAAAAACACACAAAACACAAACTTTGGCTGGAGACAGTCAACAGGTCTTCTAACCTCATCTGAGATGTGTTTTTATCCTTTTTTTTGTTTTAACCTACTGGGGAACTGAGGCTCAAAAGAATTCAGTAATGTGATCAGGAAAATTAAATGAGATCATTCATGCAAAGAAATTAGCAATGTTTGGCTTACTATTAGTGCTTGATAAAGTTTAGCTAAGATTCAAGAAGTGGCAGAGACTAGTAAACAATCTGTCAATGGATAAATGAATATAAAACTTGGAGTGGAATTTGCCCTGAGTTTGGAGAAGGGAGCAATCCCTGTGAGCCTGAATGATGTGAGAAGCATTTAGAGAGAATTCTGCATGATTTCTCTGGCCGAGCCTACTTGTTTAGTAACATTTTTTAAAACTGCTTTCCAAGCTGTTAGCTGGAATTGAAAGATACAGTGGTGGTTAGAGGGCCTATTTAGTAAGAGCAGAAAAATGCACTGGGAGTGAATCATTTGTCTGGATACAGAAGGCTGAGTCAGGGAGAATGGACTGTCACGTAGGCAGGTTGGGCTAAAGCCAAGAACAGTGGGCAATGATTGCTCAGAAGGACAATTTCAAGCCCAGGCATTAAGATTCTCTCCATGCTCCCCCACCCAACTCCCTAGTTCTGGGTTTTACCAATGGTCCTTCAGTGAAAATTCTAGGGAGGAGAGCCCAGGCTGGTAAAAGAAGGAAAAGGCCGGCTTGCACTCCACTGATTTACTAACAGCACACTGGATGCCATTTCCCCATAGGCCCATAAGATAAGAAAAAAAAAATGTTGATTCAATATGAGAAACACTGGGCTAAAATCCAGGACTTTTCAGTGACAGAGAACCTCTCCTAGAGGTAGTGAGTTCTCCAGAGCTAGAGGGGTAAAAATACACTGTATAAGTACACTCAAAATAAAGCATAGTGGGGATTTGTTCATTAAGGAGATGGCCTATTTTGATGACCTTGAACCCAACAACTTCATCATTTTACAATCTGAGTTAACTTAAGAGTCATTAATCAACATTAGCTTTCCTAGCTGAAAAATATGAAGACAAGGTAAAAATAGTAACAATAATGAATCAACAAATAGTTTCTAAGAACCTACTGTATAGTAGACAATGTCCCAGGCAGGAGAGTTGAATTAAGTACAGTCACTGTCCTTAGAGTTATATTGGTGGGGGTTGGGGAGGAGAGTATTTTTACATAATTCAACTATTCATTCTTTCTTTCCATCTGAGGGCAAATGGTATTTACTGGCAACTATATTCCAAGCTCTCTTCTAGTCTGTGGGGATAAAATAATGAATATATATTCAAGCACTGGTCTCAAAGAGGAAGGGCAGCTCTAAGAGCTGTGGGAGGTCAAGAAGTATTTCGTTGAAGATATATATTTAATTGAGCAGCACAGAAGTAGAAGAGGAGCTTTTCCTATTCAGCCCATACTGTGATCCAAAAGGGAGAGAGAGAAAGAGAGATTCTTTAGCAAGCTGTTGAAATGTGGCAAGACACTATAGTTTGGAGGCTTAGAGCAAAGTTCTAAGACCCGATAACTGTGTTAAATCTTAGTTGTTCCTCTTATTAGTTGAGTGACGAGACCCTTAAACTTGCTAAATTCATCCAGAAAATAGGGACACTACAAATGCCTGCATCATGACATCATCATCAAGCCAAAGGAGACAAGGAATGCCATGTATTGCGTGCCGTGCTTGACACAGTGTAAGCGCTCAATGAACTTGGTGTTGTTATTATTATATATAGGTGACAGGGAAAAGGATATCGACTGCTAATCTGAGAACTAGGTGCATAATTACAGAGAAACTTCAGAAGATGGGGATTAATTTGTTGTTGTCAATCCAGGAAAAGGCATGTTTAGTTATAGTGTTAAATAGCCAGGACATAAAGAGGCAAACACCCACACACACGTGCAGTATCTCTCTCTCTCAATCTCTCTCTCTCTCTCTCTCTCACACACACACATCTTCCTGTGGGCTGCAGTTAAAGAATGTTTCACAAATCAATATTGATTATCAGATAAACTTTGAAGAACATAATTAAGATTGAGAGCAGAAAGGAGAACACTGCAGTCCATAGAAAAAGCAGGGGGGAACTGCCCCAAAATAGAGAGCCTGCAATGGGGGGGGGCATTTGTCAGGAATCCCTCTGCTCATTCAGTATGCATTTACCGGGCATGTCCCATGAGCCAGTTAATTGTCTAAGTACCGGAGAAAAAAACAAGGAGTAAGACAGAGAAACTCCCTGGCCTTCAGAAACTTTTATTATTTTGAAAAGTCAGAGATTTTGTTGTTGTTGCTGTTGTTGTTGTTGTTTAAGATTTTATTTATTTATTTGACAGAGAGAGATCACAAGTAGGCAGAGAGGCAGGCGGAGAGAGAGGAGTAAGTAGGCTCCCTGCTGGGCAGAGAGCTTGATGTGGGGCTCGATCCCAGGACCCTGGGACCATAACCAGAGACAAAGGCAGAGGCTTTAACCCACTGAGCCACCTAGGTGTCCTGAACAAAGAGTCAGAGTTTTTATGCAGTTAATAGCCCAGGGTAGACGGCTTTACTATATGTAATAAGTGCTATTGGTGTTACCTGACAGGTGCACCTGTTTCCCAGATGGTGTAAGTACTGGGTGCCAGTGACACACTGCTCTACTTTCCTCAGCCAATAGGAGTTACTTTGCCTAAAGAAAACTAGGAAGTTACACCTCATCCTCAAGAGGAATGACTGACAGATATTTGGATAAAAGGGCCAGCACTCTTGCCACAAGGCGAAACTAGCTTTGTGATGCAGTCAATATTCTAGAGATTGTCTGAGCTCAGGTTGAAGTTAGATTACAGATGAAAGCACACTTATGCCTCACTATATCCCATGCCCTTGACTGTTCCCTCTACTCCCTTGCAGGTTTCTCCAAAGTCGTCTTCCCCATCGGGTCACTTGTACATCCATTCCCAATTCAGGCTCTGCTTTTGAGAAACTCAAGTATAACCCAAATGTTAATGTTTTCCTTCTAAAATCTAGTTATTTCTCCCAGTCCCCCAAATTAGTGTGTCCTGGCTGCAATAAGGAAGATAAAGAACTATTCATCTGGGACTCCATGATTTAAATGCATATATCATAGCCTCCTCATCACACAGACACAATTATTTGATCTGTGCATCCAATTTAAAAGAGAAATATATATATATATGTAAATAAATCTATATATAAATATATAAATTTCCCATTTTCCTTTAAAATATGTTGATATTAATGATCTGCAAGGATCTTAAGGCCACACATTCCAACAAATAGCACATCAATTTAACCAACAATGAGCACCTCTCTTCTTGCACACTAAATACTGGGCACAGTCCCTAACAAACAGATGAGGAACTTAGGAGTACTAAGAAACTGAGAGGCTTGCAACAAAGAGTCACAGAATCAGAATCTGAATCAGAGTTCTCTGATCCTCAGCCCCAAATGTTTCCACTACTCCAGTAGAGAGGAAGATGCCCACTGTCCATGGATATCACCTGTTGGTTTGTTTTCATTTTTTGTTTGTTTGTTTTTGCAATAATGTCTTTCCAGTGAGTTGATCCCTATTTGGTTACATTAGCAAATTGGTCTGTCTAGCCCAGAGGCATTATGGAGAAATCCAAGCATTTTGGACAGTTTCAAAAGCCTGCTTTCTACAAGTAGTTATCACAGTGCAAACAGTCCCCGGAATGAGGAAAAATAAATTCCTTTCAGGATCCTGTAATGAAAGCTGAATCCAACAGAAACCCCCGAAAGAGTCAAGTATTTCCAGTAGTTAGCCACTGTCTGGGCTATCCCTCTCTGCATTGCACATTTGGGGTTGCTGTCATTTGGTTATAATTCTTAGATAGGCTGCTGGAGTCTCCTTTGTCCTGCATTAAGATGTTCTCAGTGTTGTTGTTGTTGTTTTGTAACAGAGTTATTGCATATATATTAACACCCATGTTTAGCCACAACCGTGTGGAAAGCTGGAAAGGTCATCTGAAGGGGAGTAATGGAAGAAATGTTTGAAGGAACATAGATGGAGAGCCTCAAGAATCTAGGGCTACATTAACTTGATTCTAGATCCCTGGTCAGCATTGACTGAATGTTTTTTATTTGTACAGCAGAATATATAGGGCTGTGACAAGAGCAGAAAAAGTCTACAACATATTTATTCTAATCTACCAGACCCACTGTGTGGTAGAGAATTGGGCACCCAGTAAATGTTTATTCCCTCCATGTCTGAATTTCACATTCTTTTAGAAGACCACCCCATATGTCAAATACCATGGAAGATTTCATCCCCCAGAAATAAATTCTTTTTCAATGATATACAATTGCAGAGGTGGGAAATGTTCTTTTAAAGACAAAGTTTGCCTGAAGGATAAGAAACTTCAGGCCCACTCAACGTTTAATTTTAATGCTGTGCAACTAATTAGGTGTGTTGAAATGGCAAGTGAGTTAACTTCTTTGGTTTCCAGTTATCCCGAATAAAAAATAAGGGGTCAAGCCAAAGGATTGAGGACTCCTTAAGAGTGCCTTGAAATTTTAACATTTTCTGAATTGAACTGAAGTTCCTACACTGTGTAGAAGTTTCCCTGGCCCCTAAAAAGAATTCCTATGGGGTTTGAGTTCCGTTGAAACATCTTCTAAAGGAAGTGTGCATTTCCCCTACATACAGAATTTGGTGATGGGCAGGTTGCCTGAAAAGATATTTCACTGCAATTAGTTTTCTTTACTCCCTGACAGAAGGTTTCAGAGCCCAGAGGCAACTTCCACCAGGATAAAAATACTCTGCACTGTCAGTAGAAGATATTCTTATATAACACACACTGATTTCTTTCCCCCATTTTGCAAGAACTCAGAGGAATGGCGGGGGGGCGGGGTTTGCTGACATCCCCAAACAGGTCATCGCACATTAATGCTTTACTTTCTTGTCTGATATAACCAGAACATTGCTGATTTCAACTATTCTCTGGGCAAGTTGCTGAAGGGAACAGTAGGTCAAGGATAACAATTACTTTCATTTATTTATTTATTATTTCTTTTAAAAATATTAGAAAAAAATAAAACATTGTTTTTTAAACTCTGGTTCTCAACCACAAGTGATTTTGCATCTCCCATCCCCTGCCAGGGGACACTGGGCAATGTCTGGAGACATTTTTGGTTGTCACAGCTGGGGAAATTCTACTTGCAACTAGGAGTAGAAGTCAGGGATGCTGCTGAACATCCTACAATATGGAAGATACCTCTCCTCTTCCAAGGAATTATTGGGTCTCAAATTCATAGCTGGAAACCTCTCATTGCAATTTAAAAATATATTAAAAAATAGACATGTATACATACACATACATTCTAGCACATTAGCTGATTTTTAAAAATTCTTATTTTTCTTCATAACAAAATATGAGCTATATAGTTATTATAATCATAGTCTATGTATAATTTAGCATTCTCTTCTTTTTATTAATATCACATTAAAAACATTTCACATTTGTGTTTGTCTTCCTAATTACCATTTTAATGGCTGCTTAATAATCCATTTAGCTGATGTACCATGGTATGCATTACCATTCTCCTATTGTTGATTATTCATTTCGCCTGTTTCTAACATGACCCCTTATTGTAAATGATTTGTTATGACAAATTTTCAGGCATGTAAATTACTGTGTCAACAATAAGAGTATTTTTAAGTCTTCCATTTTCCAAAGATTTTTCACAGTTAATAATGACGTCTGGGATTTTTTAAAAAAAGATTTTAATTATTTGTTTGACAGAAAGAGAGAGGGCACAAGCAGGGGCAGTGGCAGGCAGAGGGAGAAGCAGGCTTCCCGCTGAGCAAGGGAGTCTGAGGTGGGACTGGATCCCAGGACCCTGGGATCATGACCTGAGCCAAAAGGCAGCCCTTTAACCGATTGAGCTACCCAAGCATCCCAATGGGATATCTTTTAATTGACTTGACCACAGTCATGTGAAAGTATTTTACAAATATTAAATGTATCAAATCAGCCTGCTATGTACCTTAAACTTACCCAATGTTATATGTCAATTATATCTTAATAAAGATGGAAAAATATTAAAAATAAAAATAACTAGACATCCTTGGGGCGGGGGGGGGAGAAGAACAAAGGTATCTGACCACAGCATAACTCAAATTTAATTATTTAACTCTCAAGCTGCTCATTAAAAATACAATTTGGAAAAACAAAGCCAAAGAGCACTGATGATTTATTTTTCCTAATCTCTAGAAACATGTTTATTCCCCAGACAAAAACAGAAGGTAACTTCAAGTCCTCATGCCCACCTCCATAATTTCCCAAAGAAACATATATATATATTATGAAATTTAGTGAAGAATCAGAACTGAGCACAATAATGCATGGCACATTTCAAACATCTCATGTTTGGAATGGAAGGAAAAAAGAGAGATAGAGAGAGATGGTAATCACTCTGCTACTCCATGTAAGAAAAAAATAATGGAGTGGTTTATGGCCAGAAATCACTTTTCATCAACAACGATCCTCTTTTTTATTTCCTCTTTCCTTGTAACAAATACTTTTTTGATATTCTGACATTATAATATCCTAAGTCTTCCTACCCCATTCTGACCTCCACCGTCTTAGCTGGGAACATTATGCACTGTCTCTTTCTTCCTGAGCAATATACTTTTTCTCTTGATTAATACAAGAACCCAGTAAATAATAATTTAAGAAATCCTGGAGTAGACAAGATTAATGAGGCTGGGGAAGCCTCAAAAAGGTAAATCATCAACTACTTAGGACTGGGGACGGTGAAACATAGAGCTTAGAATTCAGATTGTTTTCTGTGTGTGAAGTGGGGACTGTCCCTACAAGCAGTGTAAGAGAGACAGACTCCTGAGGAGAGGTGCAGCTCACAGAAGCTTCAGTAGGTATAAATCCAGTCTGTCGTTCAGCATTCCATCCAGAGTTCCCCCTGTAAAAGGGGATCTCTTCCTGATCCTCCAAGCAGGAAGCCACCTCCCCCTCCTCTTAACACACAGACCCCTGAGAATATCCCTTTCATGAGATGCTCTATTTTGGGCATTTTTATTTTATCTTTGATGGCAGGGGCCAGATCTCATTCATTTTTGTGTTCCACACGACAGCTGATATAATGTATTAAAGGTAGTACCTGCCCATTCAATAGTTTTACTGAAACAACAGATGGATGAATATTTACCAAAGCCTACAATGAAAAGGAGGCCAGGGATATGACCTTTCCATTATGCAGATGATGTTTGCAGATACATGATTGGATTTGATGATTACTGAAGGTAAAGCATTCTGGCTCATATAACGTTCAATGTAATATACAAATTTGAAGTCCGTATACTTAAGAATTAAGAGAAAAAAGAAGAAAAAATAGAGGTTCAATAAACAGAGTCAGTGAAGAGGAAAAACATGTAAGATATATGTTGCATTAATTATCTATTGCTGTATAACAAATTACCCCAAAACTTAGAGGCTTAAGATAATAAACCATATCTCACAGTTTTGGTGGGTCAGGAATCCAGTGGGCTTAGCTAGCTCCTCTGGAGCAAGGTTTCTCACAGGTCTGCAAACAAAAATGCAAAAACAAGCCTTCAGTTGTCTCAGGACTCAAGTGGGAAAGGATCTTCTTCCAAGTTCCCTCATGGTTGTTGAAAGGTCTCAGGTCTGGAAGAGCTGGAGACATCAATTCCTTGCCAAATGGGCCTTTTCACAGGCTCCAAGAGAAAGCAAAAAAGGACAAGCAAGATAGAAGTCCTATTCTTTTCATAACCTCATCTTACAAGTGATATCCCATAACTTTTTTTTAAAGGTTATTTATTTATTTAGAGCATGAGTGCGGGGAAGAGCCAGAGGGAGAGGGAGAGAGAGAACCCCAAGCAGACCCTGCTCTGAGTGCATGGGACCTCATGTGGGACTTGATCTCACGACCCAGAGATCATGACCTGAGTCAAAATCAAGAGCTGGACGCCCAACCAACTGAGCCAGCCAGGTGTCCTAACATCTCACAACTTTTGTCATAATCTACTTACTAGAAGTGAGTCACTAGGGTCAGCTTACACTCAAAGGGGGGGAGACACACAAGGGCAAGAATAGCAGAGGTGGGGACCATTGTTGGAGCTATTTTGGAGGATGCTTATCACATGGGTCAACAAAGGAAAATGAAAAGGCTAATTATGAGATTGGTTAGAAAAACTAGGAAGAAAACAAAGGAGCTAGTGGAGAGAAACTAAAAAGAAGATGAAGACAGCAAAGGAAAAACAGTAAGTGGGGAAGGAGATATGGAAAAGTAGGAGTCTTTACCCACATCTTCCAGTTTATGTCAAGCTATTTTTTTTTTCCACCTGCTGTTGCCCTAATGAGAGAAACAAATCTCTCTAGAGAAACTGTCTTCAGAGTAATCCTCCCAAGAGGGGCCCACATTGCCCCAGAGGACACAAACTGCTGTTTATATTCTTCATCACAACTGGCTGTCTCATTGGGGCTGGAACAACCTTTTAAAAAAGAAGTTTTAATCCTGTAGCCTGCAGAAGAATGTGCTGCAAAATTCTTGACCTTTTGCAGTGTTCCTAGGGGCCAAAAGTGTTTAGAGAAGTGAAAAATTCAATTTCTCCGCTTGGCTTGTCATTCAGACATTGAAAAGAATAGAGACAGATAGACCATTGCAAATATGCCCATGCTTTGGCTCCAAGTCCCTAAGGGAAGGGAAAAATTGGGAAATAGAAACCACCCCACTGCTTCACGCTGGACAGAAAGAATGATCTTTGGACAGGAATGGCTAGTTCCTCAACAACAGTCTCATCATTTTTTCAACAAATAAGCTTTTAGTTATTCTAATACTGCGTTACTGCAAGTCCTCTATATCTTCTTATAGTTAAAGTCTTAAGCCATTTTGTATGTTTACTCCAAACCAAGAAGGATAACAGCAAGCCCAAAGCTCCATGCTGTTTCAGAGTCCTTCCCCAATCATTCGATGACTACATACCAAGGACAAAACTAATTTTCCTGCCCATTCACAATTTTAAGTAAACACTACGAATTTAACAGACATCTGTATTGTAAAGGCTGTTGCTGGACTCCATCTCAAAGCTTCCTATAGCCTTACCCATTTATGCCAATATTTTCAAAACCGAACTCCGGCTGACATCTTGGCAAATGCATCTTCCACCATCTGAAGTGTCTTCCCTAAAACTTTCTCTGCCTGGATAGCTATTTTTTTTTCTCATTTAAGGATTAGCTTACTATTAATGTCTTTCATTGGACCTTTCTTGCCCATACCCCACTCTTGATCAAACTGAGTTTCGTGAATCTCCTGGGCATAGACCAACCAGAACTCACCATGGGGCACTCTGATTATATACTGAAAAGAGAAGGTGTGATTTTATCTGTAAATTATTGGCAGCTTATTGCCTTATGCATATTATGTGCTCACTATGTATTTGCTGAATACACGAGTACACAAAAATTAGTACACTCTGCTATGGGGCGCCTGGGTGGCTCAATGGGTTAAAGCCTCTGCCTTCAGCTCAGGTCATGATCCCAGGGTCCTGGGATCAAGTCCCGCATCAGGCTCTCTGCTCAGCGGAGAGCCTGCTTCCCTTCCTCTCTCTCTGCCTGCCTCTCTGCCTACTTGTGATCTTTGTCTGTTAAATAAATAAATAAATAAATCTTTAAAAAAAAAAAAGCTGCTCTGCTAGAAAGTTCCCTTGTCCTTCCTGAGATTCCTTTGCAAAGAGCCAATACCTGCCAAATCGACAGTGTGCAGGTGCATTATAATATTTGGTCTTTGAGCTATTGATTAGAAACAAGGAACTAGGTTTAGCTTACACTCAAGAGGAGGGAACTACACAAGCACATGAATACTACTGGGCCGAGAATGAATATCGGATCCCATCTGAGGCAATCACATGATGTCCCATGGGAAAAGCAAATGCAATCTCAGAAATCCTACCTGCGCTCTGTCGAGTATTTGAATTGAACAGTCATATAGAGTCCAAGCTGAGGCAGTCATCGTCACATCACAGATAAATGGGACAGGGCAATACTTCTCTTCAGAAAGAGCAGTGGGCAGGACTTCTGCAAACGGCCAGTTTTGACGATTGCAGGTTTTCGGTTTTCTCCATCTGTTTAGAATTGGAGTGCCAGGCGGTGGAGATAGAAGAAATCCCTCTTTCATCTCTCTACAGATAAAGTAAATGCAAGCCCATGTGACCCCAGGCAAGGACCTAGGAACTGTGCATATAAAAGCGATCTTCAACAAGAAGTCTGAGATACGGTATATCCAAAACCCAAGGGGGCAGAGGACAACATCAAGGGCGATGTACATACATCTTGAAAAAGAACTGAGGCTCAAAAGATCTCCCCTTGCCCACGCTGAGTAAACACAGAACAATCACATGGCATTTATGAAAAAAAAATACATGTATAATAAGCTGTTGATATCCTGAATGCTCAGAGGAAGGTAACATTTGGTTTGAGATTTTAGGGAGGAAAATCTTATTTGTTGTGTGCTATGATTGATTTTGATATTGATATAGTTTTTAAAATATTGTATCTATCTACATTATATATTAAAACTGCTTTAAACACATATGTGCATATGTACTTATATGCATGCATGTCTGTATTGTATACATATGTGCATACATATGTGTATGTATATACATGCATGTGTGTGTATATATATATACATACATACATATGTATCTATATATTTATATAGAGAGACAGACAGATACACTTTTCCCACTTGGCTCTGTGCTAGGTGTTTTAGAAGGTGTAAGAATTGCCTTGGCTTCAGGAAAACCTCAGGGTGCATGGGAAGGCTTGGCATACTCACATAATTTTTAATTCTGTAGGAAAAATCAAGTACAAAAATGTGTGGTTGGAAGGCTCCTAAGAGGTCAACTCATCCTTCAAGCCAACTTTCATGGGACAAAGAAGCTATTGCCCAGAAAGGAACTGAGAGGGAAATACGCCTAAAAACATGAGGCTCTCCAAAACAAGTGTGAATTCTTTCCTCACTAACCACAGCAGGGTTTAAGGACTCCAGTTTTCTAAGTAGGACACCACCTTGGAACACTGGTTGATTGTGCCATTTGCAAACTTTTGTATGTAAATACAGCCACCCTGTGAAACCTCCATGAAGCTCCATTCTCTTGTCTCTATTTTCAAGTTTTTTATAAGGATTAATCAGTTAATCAGTTAAGGCATAAAGCCTTAGATGCTGGCACATAACACCTGCTCAATTAATGTTAGCTATTGTTCTTACTATTATCATCATTATTGTTGTTACAGCTTTTTGTGACCTTGGCCATATATTAAATACTCTGAGACAGAAATGATTCCATAAATGGCTCATTGATATTACCTAGTCTGTGACGTTCTCCTGGGCTTCCTCCCACATAATGTTTGCAAAGACCTTTGTTATAGGGCCAATGGCGTTTTTACACACCTGCGGCTTCATCAGATGATGTGCTCCTTAGAGTAAGGACTATATTGTCTTCTCTGATTACTCTGGCACTGACCTGGGACCTAACAAATGTTCTAAAATAAGCTTGTGAATGGATTCCGACATTGTGATTGTGTTAGGATCGGACCAATGGTGTGTTGGGACAACACATAAAAATAAAAAAGGAGGGACGCCTGGGTGGCTCAGTTGGCTAAGCGGCTGCCTTCGGCTCAGGTCATGATCCCAGCGTTCTGGGATCGAGTCCCACATCAGACTCCTTGCATGGGAGGGAGCCTGCTTCTCCCCCTGCCTCTGCCTGCCACTCTGTCTGCCTGTGCTTGCTCTCTCTCCCTGTCTCTCACAAATAAATAAATAAATAAATAAATAAATAAATAAATTAAAAAAAAAATAAATAAATAAGGAGCCCATGATTGCTGCAATATAGGGCTCATTTGAGAACTTCCAAAGTGCATATAACATATCATTGCTGTCACCGTCGTCATCACCGTCATCGCTGTCACTGCTAAGATTTACTGAGAGCTTAGCAAATGGAAATACTAGACTCACATTATCATTATTAATTCATCACAACCTGGGTGTTGGGAATCATTACTCCCCTACTACAAATAAGAAAGCACAGTACCGGAGAGCTTCCCTAAATAAACCAGTAATTATCTGAGCTAGAATTAAAACCAATGAACGGTTTTCATTTCAAAATTGAGGTTCTCCACTATCATGCCATGTTGCATTAATCTATTTTTCTGTCCGCTCATTTATTCAGCCATTCGCTCATTCAACACATCATACCTACTTTGTACGTGGCGGGCTGTCCTGCTCACAGTGAGTGGCTTTCAGAGAGACAGTACGAGATCTCCCCTGGCTGGCTATGTCCAGGTACACATTTTTCACCCACAATCCTTACCCCTGCTTCTATTCATCCTATTCCCTATGTTCTCATTTTCCCATTTATGAATGGGAAAAAAAAAAGAAACCCAATAGCCCCGTTAATTCTCTTAGTGACAGAGCCAAGTTTTCTTGGCTCTGAAGGACTTGCCCTCCCGACTCAATGCACCATGTACCAAAGGTAATTAGGGCAACTTATTTAAAACTTACGATCTAATTAGTGGCTTTTAATGGTGGTTAATTACATAGAGAGCAACAAAGCAGTTACATTTCCAACCAAGCTTTTTCCCAGACTGAGACAGGAACAGGTATTTATTTGAAGTCATAAAGGAGAAGGGACACTACAGTTAACATCTAATTACACAGAATTGTCCCTGATAATTATGAGCAATGTGATTTTATTTATCTGACAATATAGGGGCTTTGCAAAATCTTTGACCTGGGAGACTTCGAATGGGGACAGAGAAGGAATTAAATGCTATATAGTGTCCAGACATATTTTTAAAAAATTACCCATTTGACTGGAAGTTGGAATGGCCAGGTGAGAAAAGGGGGGAGGAATACTCTTACTTCTCCTGGAGAGGAAATACAAGACACACTGAACTATGGAACATAAGTAATGTAAGACTGAATTAAATAATGACAATTCTAACTCAAATACCAACTTCACCAATTGCTAACTTGGCAGAAAACTCTTCACTCAGAGCCTCAGTTTTCTTTTCTTTTCCATTATTATTATTATTATTATTATTTGAGAGAGAATGCAAGTGGGGGCGGGGGTGGGAGAAGAAGAGGGAGAAGAAGAGGGAGAAGGAGAGAGAGAATCCCAAGCAGGCTCCACACTGAGTGGGGAGCCCAACGTGCGGCTTGACCCCACAACCCTGAGATCATGACCTGAGCTGAAACCAAGGGTCAGACACTTAATCGACTGAGCCACCCAGGCCCCCCAAACCTCAGGATACTAAAAATAATACTTGCCCTGCATATCTGTTGGAGGCAAGAACTCATCTGTCCTTCAAATGTTTGCTACATGAGTGATTACACAGGCCCCAGAGTTTGAGAAAAAATAAGACATTGTTTCCCCTCAAGAGTCTTCAAATTTACTAATAGAAATATGGAAATAAATAGCATTAATAGCCCACTTAAAATTCTGGAGATAATATTCTGAGATCGTGTGAAATTTATTTAATATTATAACATATTATTATGTTGTTATACTCATTATGATGATTGTTATAGAATTATACCATTACTATAATTCAATTTAACAAACATTCATTGAGAATTTAATATATGCTCAATACTCCAGTTACTTGCCTGCCTGTGGAAGGCGATGCCTCCATTAAGACTTAGGTAGTTTAAAGTAGGATCTCAGCCAAATTGTTAAGTGTGTTCTGGCAATTTCAACCTCCATGCCCTATATACAAGTTTTTTTCATTCCATAGTCTATCCTTTCTAAAACAGCCAGTGCCCTTCTTCCCAGAGGATAGGTTTTGGAATCGGATGGATCTGGATGCACCCCCTTATAGTTCTGTAATATTTGAGAGATTTTCAGTTTCCTCACCTGTAAAATGTCAGTGATGCATTGTCACTTCTTGGAAGGACCGAACATCTCTGACTCATTCCATACCCATGCAACACTTAATGTTTTTCAATCTAGTTATCCCTAATAAAATAGCAACACCCACGATTATTGTAAATTCTAGGTCTGGAGGCAATACAGTTAATGAGAAAAAAATTTCTGGACTCAACCTGGATATGTTCTGTTGACAAAATTCGCCTGTTTTTATGGCTTGACCTCTTTAGGTTGGGAATGTTCCATTGTATCACCGTCATACATCTTTGGCTCTTCTCTGTGGCACTGCCAGATTTTTTTTGACTGTAATATCGAATGTTGATTTTTTTTGATAAATGCAGCTTTGTGTATGGAAATAACATAAAATAGGGGAATGGTCCTAAATGGAAAATCATGTGATTTGGGTTCCTACCCCCATTGGGTCATAATATGTGAGCCAAGAGATGAGTCATTGTTCCATGTTTCTATTTCTGCATTTCTAGAATGAAATGCCGGTGGGAAGAGTGTGGGATGCCATGGTCCATTTCAGAATTAATAACTGATAGTTCTAAAAAAATATTTATATCCACGTCATTCAACCACACCCACTCCATTTCCAGAGAACTTGAAAATAGAGTTCTTTTCACCCTAGTCCTCAGAATAGTACTCATGTTAAAAAGTCTTGGAGAAAATATTATATGCTAGAGTATTTTGCAGGAAGGGTGTAAGCCATGAAGGTATTTGATATTTTTTCCAAGTTTTTAATTTCATATTATTTTTACCTCATCAGTGAGGTAATGAGACCAAGAAACACGCCACAAAGTTCCTTTGTTTCCTTCTTAGTGCCTTAGACCTGTCGGCACATAATCTATCATAGCCGAATTGTTCTTTCAACTCACTACTGAATGTGGATACTAATAAGGAAGGGGCATAGAAGGCCCCTGTGATTATAAGGAATAAGGGGTTAAATAAGTGCACAGAAAATTTCATTTTCATTATTACCTTGTAATAACAGACTTCTGTAACTTGAATTTCTATAATTTTTTACCTCTAAAATGCAAAATCATGAGCAGGGAAAAAAAAATCCAGAAGTTGGCAAATAACTGTTCATTATTAAGTCTGTGTGTCTGAAGGGTAGACAGGCGGCGTGGTAGAAACGGGCATGTGTGCTGGCTCTAGGCCCAGCTCTGCCACTAAATCACTGAGGATCTCCAGCAAGTCACTTAACCCCTGACTTGAGGAGCTGGCCATGCCCTCACAGGGTGCGGGCCCAATGAGAATTTCAATTTATGTTCCCAGGCAAAGCTTCCTCCTCTAAAGAGTAATTCAATGTGCTCATTCCAGCACCAGCTGGCCTTCATTTCTCCCTCCTTCTGCTTCTTCCCTGTCCCTGTCCATTGATCTGTTTATTCAAACCATATTTATCATATATCGTTCACAGGTTAGTCATTTTTCTAGACACTAGGGCCTTCACTGAATAAAAGTAGACATTATAGTCTATTGGGGGGAAGACAAACATGATTAAAAGGTATATTTTAGAATGCAACAGGTGCTAAGGGGAAAGCTTAAGCAGGAAAGGGAGCATGGGGAACATAGTAATTCTAAACAAAAGGGTCTGAGAAGGCCTCACTGGGGTGAATGAAGACCTCACAGAGGTATGTGAGAGATGGGGTAATTCAGGGGAAGAGCTTTCCAGGTAAAGATGAGTGCACGTAAGCCGTGAGACGTACCGAGTGTGCCTGACAGCGAGCATGGCCGACCTGTTGTTTGAAGGGTGTGAGCGAGGGGAGAGAAGTTGCAGATGAGGTCAGAAGAGAAGTCAGCAGCCAGATTATCCATTGGTTTGTAGGCAGTCAGCTTCTTGGAGCAGAAAGCGAAGCCGCTGGAAGTCTTTGGGAAGGGATGTTACATGGTCTGATTTTTATTTTCATACAATCACTCTGGCTGCTGTTAAAAGGGCAGAGACACAGGTGACTATTACAATATTTTGTCATTATTCAGACTTGCTGTGTGGATGACAGAGTCAATGGTGGTTGCTGTGAAGGTGAGACGGTCAGATTTTAAATATGCTTTGAAGATTTTATTTTTACCTGATGTTAACTACAAATCCTGACTTCCTTCAGAGTTACTCAGCTCTAATACATGTTACAGACAACTAAGTATTCAAGGTATAAAAATAACAGGAAATTCCCTTTCCCTTAGGCAAGATCAATCTTCAGATTATGGCTTTGAGTCTTCCAGCAAAACTGCTGTGTTTTGAGGATCCCTGGGTGGCTAAGTCAGTTAAGCATCTGCCTTTGGCTCGGGGCATGATCCCAGGATCCTGGGATCAAGAAAGGATTGGGCTCCTTGCTCAGGGAGGAGCGTGCTTCTCCCTCTGCTTCTGTGCTCTCTCTCTCTTTCTCATTCTGACAAATGGGTAAATAAAGTCTTAAAAAAAAGAAAGAACTGCTATGATTTCTTTCATTCAACAGCTATATATTTTTATTTATTTTTTTATAAACATATAATGTATTATTAGCCCCAGGGGTACAGGTCTGTGAATCACCAGGTTTACACACTTCACAGCACTCACCATAGCACATACCCTCCCCAATGTCCATAACCCCACCACCCTCTCCCTACACCCCTCCCCGCGGCCACCCTCTGTTTTGTGACATTAAGAGTCTCTTATGGTTTGTCTCCCTCCGACTCCCTCTTGTTTCATTTATTTTTTTCCTACCCCCCAAACCTCCCACATTGCATCTCCACTTCCTCATATCAGGGAGATCATATGATAGTTGTCTTTCTCCAGTTGACTTATTTCAATAGCTATATTTTTAATTACCTACCATAGTCCAGACATGTGAATCAGAGTTACGGCTAATGGTAAGAAGCGTACAAAGTAAGATATTATAATGAAATGTTATATGTGAACGGATACCCTAACCTGACCTGCTTGGGACCCAGGTGGTGTTTTTTTCCTCACCACTTAGTAAAGCATTATGTCTGCAGAGCTGCTGTCACCTGAAGCCAGGCAGAGCCCTAATTTATATGATCCCAGAAGCACCCTCACCTTCTATCGTCTTGACTGTTGCCCTAGCTTCCTTGTTCCCTGAAAGCTCTTCTCTCAGGGACCTGATTCATATCCAAACCTTACTTTACTCAGTGAAGGCATCCACTCAGGAATTGCATGGGGATGAATTGGAACCAACTCTGCAATGAAATTCCAAGGATATGGGATAGAGAACTCTAGGGTTTTATGGTTCATCTGTACTAGAGGTACTAAGGCACTAATGGTACTAAGGTACTAAGTACTAGTAAGTATGAATAAATACTAAGTACTAGTACTAAGGTACTAGAGGTACTAATGAACTTAAGATACACTCAAGTTCACCCAGTATTTGTGCCATTCTGTATTCTTTGTTATAAAGTGGAGGGGACTAACAAGTACACACTAAGATGTGGATAGAATTGGACCATTCCTAATATATTTAAATTTCAAAGATGTCTGTATCATCAGTGTGAAATCCAGAGGAATAATTCCAAAATCTCAGAAAGTTAGGTACTCTGGGATAGAATTTTTGGAGTGAATGTTTTGCTGGGACTCCCCTGATAAGGTTGTCTTGGGGACAGGAAGGAAACTTGAACCATTGAGAACATCCCTTCCAGATTCTAGACAAACAAGAAGCAGACGTTACCCTCACCACAGTCACAGGTCATCAGTAAGTAGAACTGGCATCTGGCTCAGCTCTACTAACCTCAGAATATCCTTTCCCTGTCACATCATGCTGACACAGTCCAGCAGCCATATGCACAGAAAAGGCCCCAAGAGGAAAGGATTCTTCCTTGTCTTCATTATAACATATTCATGTACTGGAAAAATAACCACATTTGTGCCCTAAATCCAAAAGAAGTGAACAATAATACCCAGTTTCACTCCCTTTTCTTTTTTTTTTTCTACAAAACACATGGGGAATCAAGATAGTTAAAAAATCATCAACTCATTCCTCTAGGATATTTCTGTTGGTATAGATCTCTTTCTAAGCAACTACCTCTAGTTTTAGATTAGCTCTACATACATTTTGACTTTACTTTACACCTAGTAATTTTGCTATTTTTAGAGAATCTGCTGATTGTTATGGATATTTCTTTCATTGGAAGTTCAGGTAGTCTAATGAAATACACACACATATACACACACACATGCACACACACACTCATGCTCATACACATATGTGTTCCAGTTACACTGTCAAATTTTAGACTCAACATCTCAATATGACATCTTCAGAAACCATTGTTAGCTACGCTGAGTTTGTAGAAACATTTGGAGAGCAAAAGAAATACTCCAAAAGAGAATGAATTTATGAACAGATGAAATAAATGTATACTTTAAAGCACCATGTACTTGTATTACCTTATTTCTAATATTATGTCTAGCATATCACTTTATAGCTTATAAGAATTACATATTTTTGTTATTTTTTTAAATTAAATGATTGTGAAGTTAATTAAGGAAAACAGTTTTATGTTTCTTACATCAATGGAGAAACTGAGGGTTAGAAATTGAATTGGCTTTCTATGTAATAGTTTCAGGCAAGAGTAGGTTCCACACTTCCTCATACTTTGTCCATATTCAGATCACTACTGTATATGCCAAGGTGGTATTGATGTATAATGTGAACTGATGTTGGCTATCCAGTTGAGGATGGAACATAACAAAGGCATAGTCTATCAGATTTACTCAATATCCTTTAGGAAGTCTTAGAGTAATGTGTTTGGCAAACATAACCAGGCATTTGTAGGTCATTCAGTTTATACCTAACAAAGCATAATGGATTCTTCCTTCTCTTTATTGTCAAAAACTTCAGCGCTGTCTTACTTATGCATACCCATGGACCAACTGCCTGGGTATCTCCTGCCTTCTCCCCTGGCATTCCTCCCCCTGGAATGTGGAATATCACTACCCTCAAACAATCCATGTTGGTAGCAGTTCTGCTGCATTGCTCATCACATTTCTGTTCTGTTTGTGCACTGAGCCATGGGAGGGAGTTATAAAGGCAGCATGTTGGGACAGGATGGGATGGTTAAAGCCATCAGTCATACCCTGCAAATGTCAATGCTAAATCCTGATGTGTTCAAATGATTTTCCCTGTGGTAAAATCAGAACCAAACCAAAGGATTCCTACTTTCACCTTTGAGGGAGTAACTTCTATAGGATACTCCCTTCCACTCTAAACTACCAGAAAACTGGATATAATATATGAATTTTTTTTTCAGATCTTGGACCAACAAGCTGTATAGATTGACACCCAGGAAGAAAAACCAACAGTAGACGATCTATGATCATCATAATTTCTACCTAGAGGAAATGTTCAGGCCAATATGTAGACTAAGTCTAGTGGATTCACTGAGTTGAGGGGGGCAAAAGTTCAGGGAGATTGAGATGACTAGAATTTTCGGGGGAGAATTTTAAGAGGAGAGAGGTAAGCAAAGCAAAAACTTAAAAATCCACAGAGAAGACTCTTGGAGTCTGGGCTGAATATTGATCTGCACATGTGCAGGATGAAATTTCATAAAGCCATATGACAAGAGCAACTGCCAAAAAAAAAAAAAAAAAGGAACCTGAGAGCTGTAAGCTTAAAAATTATCCAAGCTTCTACAAGGCTAGGGATTGTTTAATATATCACCAGCTTAAAAAGGAGAGACTTCAGTAAATATAAAAGTCATTCAGTAAAAGACCCCAACAAGACCCTTGGCTCTGAAGTAAAGACTACTCTAGATTTGGGGGGAAAAAAGAGAGAGCGAGAGAGAGAGATAGGTTTAAATGGGCTTCAAAATTATTGAGCTGATCCACAAATAAACTTCTGGACCAAACTATGTTCAACAAGAATGTTTACCTTAAAGAATTAAGGTAAACAACAGAACTCAGCCCTTGGCAACATAAAATTCATAATATTTGACAGAAAATCAAAACTTAGATACAAAAGTAAGTAGGAAAAAAGTGAATATAGCCAGAGAAAATGGTTGACAACAACAAAGACTCAAAATGGCAAGAGATGATGGAACCAAAAGACAAGAATTCTTGCTTAGCTAGTATAAATTTTATAAATGTGCTCAAGGAATTAAAAGAATATACAGAGAATCATTACCTGAAGTGAAATATTCATCAATTCAGCCTTAATACCAGAAGACAAATCAGTGAATTAAAAAATACAGCAAGAAAAACTATCTAAACCAGAGAGCAAAGAGCTTGAAAACAAAAACAAAAACAAAACAAAACAAAACAAAAAATAAAACAGAGCATCAGTATCCCACAAAATAATAACAAGCATGGTAATTAAAATTCAGTAAGGAGAAGGAAAGAGTAAGGAGGAGAAAACTATGGAGGGAATAACTAGTTATTTTTTTTAATTTGGTGAAAATAATAAATACAGAGATCTAGAAATCTCAGCAAACATCTCAAAGGAGAAAATCAGAGAACCATACCAAAGCATATCATATTTAAGCTGTTGAAAACCAGTGAAGAGAAAAATATTTAAAACAACAAAGGCAAAAGGACACATTACTTGTAGAACAAAAGTGAGAAAGACTGCCAACATTATGGAAGGCAAAGGACAGCACAACGCTACCTCTAAAGCCCTGAAAGAAAACAAAAATTCACCCAGAATTCTATACATTATGGAAAACAAAGACTTAGCAGAAGCTGAGAAAATTTGCCACCTACAAACACACTCCAAAAGAATTGTTAAAAGTAGTGCCTTACACAGAAGAGAGAGGATATCAGATAAAAAAAAAAATGGACAAATAACAAAAAGAGAAGAGAACAGAAATGGTAAATAACAAAGATATTTAGTGTTAACTTAATCTTAAATGCAATTAATTTTAAAGTAAAAATAATAATGTAGCACGAGGTTTAGAACATATATTTTATGTCCTCATCACTTCTCTACAACATCGTGTCTGTAGTTTACCACTGCAGTAAAAGAAGAGAAACATTTTATAAAACCACCAGAACCAGGGCACCTGGATGGCTCAGTCAGTTAAGCATCCAACACTTGGTGTCAGCTTAAGTCATGATCTCAGGGTCACGGGATCTATCCCTACATTGGGCTCTGTGCTCAGTGCAGAGTCAGTTTGAGATTCTCTCTCTTCCTCCCCTTCTCCCTTTTTGTCCCTCCCTCCACTTGATTGCACACTCTTGTGCTTGCTCTCTCTAAAATAAGTAAATAAAATCTTAAAAAAAATCTACTAGAGGGCTCCTGGGTGGCTCAGTGGGTTAGGGCCTCTGCCTTCGGCTCAGGTCATGATCTCAGGGTCCTGGGATCGAGTCCCTCATCGGGCTCTCTGCTCAGCAGGGAGCCTGCTTCCCTTCCTCTCTCTCTGCCTGCCTCTCTGCCTACTTGTAATCTCTATCAAACAAATAAATAAAATCTTTTAAAAAATCTACTAGAATTAAGAGATTTTAGCAAACAACAGGGTACAAAATCAGCCTCTAATCTCCAAAGTATTTCTATATACTAGTAAAAAAAATATGAAATTGAAAAGTATACCATATTGCAATACCATATAATTTTTTAAAAAAAATTGGGATCCATTTAATTAAACATGTGTATATATATATATATATATATATATATATATATATATATAAGACCCATCCAATAAAAATGATAAAGGATTTCTGAGAGAACCTAAAGAGAACTTAAATAAATAGAGAGATATACAGTATTAATGGGATGGAAGACATTATACTGTTGAGATACTAACAATCTCAAATTTATCTTTTGTTTTCATGCAAACTTGATTTAAAATCTTAGCAGGCCTTTTGTAGAAATTGACAAACCAATTTTAAAATTTATGTTGGATATTAGCTACAAAGATAGCTAAAATCATTCTGAAAATTAAAAACAAAATTTCAAAACTTCACTACCTGATTTCAATAATTATCCTTAAACTACAATAAGTAAAATGGTATGACAAATCCACAAGCACAGATATTGAGACTAGAACAAAACAGAGACACACCCATACATGGTAGAGCGATTTTCAGAAAATTGTCAAAGCATTTTGGTAGAGAAAATATATTATTGTATGTATGCTTAAACTACTGGATATTCATGTGGAAAAAAAAATCTTAGACCCTTACCTCACATCGTTGATCACAAATGAAACAAAACAAAACCTTGAAATAGATCACAGATCTGAATAAAAAAGTTAAAATTATAAACTGCTAGAAGAAAACCTTCCCAAACTTACAGTAGTAAAATAGTTCCATAGATAAAACAAAAATACACAGATAAAGAAAATAAATAAATAAATAAAAATAAAAAATACATCAAAAATCAAAAATCAAAAAAATAAATTAAAACACATAAAAACACTGATAAATCAGACTTTATCAAAATTTAAAATGTATCTTCTTCATGGTTTCTTAATGACACCATTAAGAAAATATGGGGCACCTGGGTGGCTCAGTGGGTTAAGCCTCTGCCTTCAGCCCAGGTCATGATCTCAAGGTCTGGGATAGAGCCCCACATCGGGCTCTCTGCTCAGTGGGGAGCCTGCTTCCCCCTCTCTCTCTGCCTGCCTCTCTGCCTACTTGTGATCTCTCTCTCTGCCAAATAAATAAATAAAATCTTAAAAAAGAAGAAAATAAAAAAGTGATACACCACAAAGGACTACTATCCTAAATTCCTAAATATATGTAGAACTCTTATACCTTATAATATAAAACCTGACTCAGTAAAAACTAAAAACTGGATTTGAACATACTCTTCATAAAAGTACATATACAGATTACCAAGGAGCACATGAAAAAATTTTTAACATAATTAGTCATCACAGAAATGCACGTTGAAAAATTTAAGGAGACTTCACCAGACACTCACTGAAATGGCTAAATTGTAAAACAATGACAGTACCAAATGTTCTTAGGGATGTGGAGGATCTGGAAGTTTCACATGTTGCTAGCAGGAATGCAAAACGGTACATCCGTTTTGGAAAATAGCTTGACAGTTTCCTATATATCACAGACATAACCCAGCAAATTCTAGGTATTTATTTACCTGGGAAAAAAAAATACATGTCTTCACAAAACTTTTATGCAAATGTCCACAACATCTTTATTTCTAATAGCCTCACAGTGGAAACAATCCAAAGATCCATGAACAGATAAACAGATACACAAATTTTAGCATATTCTCCTCATAAAATACCACTCAGCAGGACACATTTGAGATTAATCTACCTTGTTGCATGCTCATAGTTTTTTGCTGCTAAATATAAAAAGCTTGATACCAAAGAGTATGTACCATAGTATATATTCCAGAAAAGGAAAAACTATATTGACAGACAGCAGATCAGATGTGCTTCAATTGGGAGAGGGGACACAAGAGACATATTGGGGATGATGGAAATGTTTCATGTCATGGTTATTCTGGAGGTTACATGAATGCATACATTTTTCAAAACTCATAAAATTGTGACTATAAAACAGGCACCTTGTTGTATGTAAAATACTTCAATGAAATTGAATGAAGGACGTCTGAATAAGATCGTGCCTGTGTTCCCTTTACAATCCCCTCTAAGCCTGTTCTCTGCTCCTCTCCAGACTCAGTTCTGGCTATACCAACTTAAGTTTCTCAAACATTCCAGGAAGACTCCTGCCTTAAGGGCTTTTTTTTTTTTTTTTCCTTTAAGGAGTTTTTATTTGCCATTATCTTTGCTAGAATTATGTGGCTCTCTAATTCCCTCCTTTAGACCTTTATTCAAATGTTTTCTTGTGACAGAGGCCTCCCTCAAAAACCATATTGAAAATGTAGAGTTCCCTTGGGGCACGTGGGTGGCTCAGTCCTTAGGTGTCTGAGCCTTTGGCTCAGGTCATGATCCCAGGGTTCTGGGATTGAGCTCCAAAGCAGGCTCACTGCTCATTGGGAAGCCTGCTTCTCCCTCTACCCATCCTCCTGCATGTGTTCCTTCTTTCTCTCTGTCAAATAAATAAACAAAATCTTAAAAAGAAAAGAAAAGAAAATGTCCAGTTCCCTCAACTCAAAATATCCTAGTCCCTTGGTCCACTTAAATTTTCTCCACATTCCTTACTGTATAAGCTGCTAAATATTCTGCTTACTCAGTAACTTATCTATCCACCCCACCAAAACCCAAGCTCCATGAGAGCAGAGATTAGTTTTGCTCACTACT
Organism: Taxidea taxus jeffersonii; assembly: GCA_003697995.1. NCBI lineage: Eukaryota > Metazoa > Chordata > Mammalia > Carnivora > Mustelidae > Taxidea > Taxidea taxus. The sequence goes on from RCUC01165802.1 coordinate 26,671, forward strand.
ATTATCCCAGGTGCTAGAATCATGATTAACACAAAGTAGGTACTCAGTCTTTTTTCTCCATTCTATTATTATTTAACCATTTTTAACTACATTCACATTTTCTTCTAGCACAAGGTCTTACAATCCATATGAAAGAAAATTAGAATGTCATTCACTGTAGAATGTTCTAGAGCCACCTCCCAAGAGGCTAGTTTTAGATCTAAGGATAAAATGGTGGGGATATGAGGTAGTAGGGGTAACATTTAGTGGTATTATGACAAAAAAACTTAAAAATAATTCATTATTTTATGATACTACAAATCCAGTTCCTTTTTTTTAAAGACTCTATTTATTTATTTGAGAGAGAGGCGGAGCACAAGTGAGGGGGAGGGGCAGAAGGAGAGGAAGAAGCAGACTCTCTGCTGAGTAGGGAGCCCGACATGGGGCTCAATACCAGGACCCTGGGATCAGGACCTGATCCAAAGGCAGAAGCTTAGCTGAGCCACGCAAGAACCCTATAATGAAATTCTTTTTTATTTTTTATTTTTTATTTTTTTATTTTTTTGTCAGAGAGAAGGAGGGAGAGAGAGAGAGAGCACACAAGTAGGCAGAGAGGCAGGCAGAGGTGGAGAGAGAAGCAGGCTTCCTGCTGAGCAAGGAGCCCATGCAGGACTCGATCCCAGGACCCTGGGATCATGACCTGAGCTGAAGGCAGCAGCTTAACCCACTGAACCACCCAGACGTCCCTATAATGAAATTCTTAAGGGGTATATCTATATATAAAATATTTTCAAGTGGTAAGCAATGTAACACTTTATTTTTAGCTGGAGCCTTGACCATAAACATTTAAATAAGCAGAACTTAAAACATATGGAACATTGTTTTCAGGCCAAAGCTTTTTATTCCTCTACTTTGTCCTCCAAATTCAATCTCAGGTTTTATCTTACCAGTATGGTTCTAAGACTTGCAAAGATGGGGAGGGGTGCAGCGACAGAAAGAAAAGAATATATATTTAGATTTTATTTATTTATTTGACAGACAGAGATTACAAGTAGGCAGAGAGGCAGGCAGAGAGAGAGGAGGAAGCAAGCTCCCTGCTGAGCACAGAGTCTGATGTGGGGCTCGATCCCAGGACCCCGGGATCATGACCTGAGCCAAAGGCAGAGGCTTTAACCCACTGAGCCACCCAGGTGCCCCAAGAAATGAATATTTTTGAGTATTTTAATGATACTGAGTCTTCATGTCCACTAGCCAGCATGGCCCAATCAATGACCTGAGGTCTGATTAATTATATTTCTATTTCTTCTCCTTGGGAAGAGAACAGATAGGGTGAAAATAAAGAATCAAAGATGAAAATAAAGAACCTGAGTGTCTCCTATAGGACTCTAGCCACAGTGACAAATAAAATAATTTATCCTTGTAAGTGATTTCCTAAGAAGTTCCTCCAGGTCCTCAGTCACTCAGAAAGCTGTATCCTAAAACTAGTAGTAGCCAATTAGCCAACACTCTAGAGATGGATGAAATGACCTTAATGTCATCAAGATGGGTGGCCATCTTTACATGATTGGACTGATTTGCTGCCATTTTTATGGTTCAGTACCACAAAGCAATTAACAGTGAATGAGAGAGTTTTCCCAACCTTTACCAGAAATGGTGGCTGTTTATCATTGTGTCAGAATCCTGGCAGATTCAAGAAATCTAAATTTAACAGGTGACTGCTTCCTCCATGGCTGATTGCAGTCAATGGATCTTTAGGATACCTACTCCCTTTCTGTGATCCAGACCAACAGAACAAGCTGCTGAAAGAAAGGGGATGGATGGGGCCCACTTTAGAATCCATCAAGCACAAGGGTTCTACACAACTCTTGCACTCCTGCATAATGAATTTTTCAATTGATTTCAGCAGATCTTGATAACTGATTCCAATTTAAGCTGTGGTAGCAAAACAATAGGTAGATGGGGAGATACAGATGTAGATGTAGGTGTCAATATAGATATCTTCAGTCATTACCTTATTTTTATATCATTTGATGGTTGTACTCTTGGACTACTTAAAAATAACTTTACTTTTTTTAATTCCTTGAGGTCGAAATTAGACCCATGAAGGCATGTCAGATAATATTTAAAATTCTAGTCTCTCTAAATTGGTCAGCATGGTCTTAGGTATACAGTCATTCTCAAAAAAGAACCATTTTCTCTCACTGCTGTGCTCACGGTGTAACAGATGGTACCTGGCAATATTTATCTATAGTCAAACGATAAAGACTGATGATTGGGGTTAATTTTCAAGTGATGTAAGAGGGAATAATTCCCAGAAAATCTGAGCAGCCCACTATTTCTCACACAGAGAAGAATGAGAAAAAGCCAACACGCTCCTGCCCTAGGAGAAGTCTAATTTTATTCTCATAATAAACCTTCTTAAGAGGTCTTATTCTCTCCATTTAAAACATGAGAAAGAGGCACCTGGGTGGCTCAGTCAGCTAATCCTCTGTCTTCAGCTTGGGTCATGATCTTGGGGTCCTTGGATGAGACCCCCTCTTTGGGCTCCCTGATCAGCAGGGAGTCTGCTCCTCCCTCTGCCTCTGCCCCACCCCAACTTGTGCTCTCTCCATCTCAAATAAATTTTAAAAAATCTTAAAAAAATAGTCAAAAATATGAAAAATGTGGTATATCCATACAATGGAGTAGTATTTAGACGCTCACAAGAAACAAGGTATTGATACATGCTACAACATGAATGAACCTTGAAAACATTATGCTATGTCACCGAAGTCAGAAAGGAAAGGACATATATTATAGAATTCCTATTTCTACGAAATATCTAGAACAGACAAATTCAGAGAGACAGGAAGGAGATTCATGATGGCCAGGGGCTGAAGGGAAGAGGAATAAAGGAGTGTGGGAGTGTGTACTTATAGGTATGAGGTTTCTTTTAGGGGTAGATAATGAAATGTTCTGGAATTGCATAGTAATGATGATTTACCACCCGTGACCATACTAAAAAACACCAAATCACTACAAAATAACAAACTTTTTGGAATATGAATTATATACCTCTGTAAGAAAAAAGAATATAGGGGAACCTGGTCAGCTCAGCTGGAAGGGCTTGCAACTGTTGATCCCAGGGTCATGAGTGTGGGCCCCATATGGGGTGTAAATATTACTTAAAAATAAATACACCTAAAAATAAATAAATAAATAAATGAGTGAATAACCCTAAAGATTAAAAAAAAAAAAAGAAAAAAGAATATAGTGAAAACAAAGAAAATAGGAAATAAAAATAAGAATTACCATTTATTAAATATACACACCAGGAACCTGTGAAAGCTTTAAATATATGATTTCATCTAATTCTCATGATAATCCTAAGTAGGTATTATTATTATTATTACTACTACTACTCTCATTTTTTAAAAGATTTTATTTATTTATTTGACAGAGAGAGAGAGTGAGTGCACAAGCACAAGCAAGGGACAGGGAGAAGAAAGGAGCCTGATGGGTCTGCATCCCAGGACCCTGGGATCATGACCTGAGCCAAAGGCAGACACTCAACCAACTGAGCCACCCAGGCTCCCCTATTATTGCCCTCATTTTACAGACAAACAAGACAAGGCTTGGAGGATTTAAATGACTTGACCCACGTAATCTGGTAAGTGGTTGTGGCAGGGCATGAGGCCAGTTCTGCCTGATCCCAAAGTTAGCATGCTGCTCCACAGCCACTCACATAACATGCATTCCCTGGCTGGCCTGCAAATAAGTTTTGTTTTGTTTTTGTTTTAAGATTGTATTTATTTATTTGGCAGATGGAGACCATAAGGCAGAGAGGCAGGCAGACAGAGAGGAGGAACCAGGCTCCCTACTGAGCAGAGAGCCCGATGTGGGGCTCAATCCCAAGACTCTGAGATCATGACCTGAGCTGAGGCAGAGGCTTAACCCACTGAGACACCCAGGCGCCCCTGCAAATAAGTTTTAAGAAAAATAAAAGCCAAAATAGATGATCCTGGTAAATATTTAATGTCTTCTGTTTTCACAGCCCCTGATGGCTGGATATCAAATGTTTCACGCCTGAGCAGCACTCTGCAAGCAGAGCTGGAAGGGACCGCAGACATGCTCATAGCAGAGTGAAAGGGGAAGAGCCAGGGGCGAGGTGCTGTGCCATGCTAGCGGTGGTGTCACCAAACACAGTACCGCCCTAAGGTTTCAGACAGGCTTAACTTTGTGGGTGCTCCTCAACACACCAAGGCTGGCTGGCATGCCTTCAACTTCTGTGCATGGAAATGTTCAGGAATGGTGTAACTCCAAGTTTTCTGAATCATAATCATAATCATACAAATTTACAATTTTTTAAGATTTTTTTTATGTATTAGTAATTCTGTTTTGACCATTACATAGACTAATCATAACATCCCTATAGAGGAAGTACTTTCTTTAACACACTTTATATGTAATAATATTGATTATGAGGCTTATGGCCATTAAGCACTTAATATATCATTGGAAACAATATAGTATACATGCCTGACATATATCATCTAGTACTTCCACAGTCCAGTGAAGTTTAGAAAACTGAGCCCGGGGGCGCCTGGGTGGCTCAGTAGGTTAAAGCCTCTGCCTTCGGCTTAGGTTGTGATCTCAAGGTCCTGGGATCGAGCCCCGCGTCGGGCTCTCTGCTCAGCAGGGAACCTGTTTCCCTTCCTCTCTCTCTGCCTGCCTCTCTGCCTACTTGTGATCTCTGTCTCTGTCAAATTAAAAAAAAAAAATTTAGAAAACTGAGCCCGGTGAAAAATATGTCCAAATATACACAACTGATAGGAGTTAAAGCTGAGATTTAAAAGCCAGTTTGAATTTTCATAATTAAACCAAATGTAGAAAAGATAAAACCAATTCCAAGACCAAAGAATTGAACACAACTGGCACTTCCGTTATTTTTGAACTTTACCCAAATGGTTACTATACAACAAGCTCTCCCCTATATCTGGCTTTTTTCCTGTGTTAATTAATTATTATTACAATTTTATTTATTTATTTGACAGAGAGAGACGGCGAGAGAGGGAACACAAGCAGGGGGAGTGGGAGAGAGAGAAGCAGGCTTCCTGCCTAGCGGGGAGCCCAATGCTGGGCTCAATCCCAGGACCCTGGGATCATGACTTGAGCCTAAGGTAGATGCTTAACTGACTGAGCCGCTGAGGCACCCCGGCAGTACTTTGTGGATAGCCACATAATATCCTATTATATGAATGTGCCATACTTTGACCATTCTATTGCTGTTGGATATTTTTGAAGCATTGAGGTTTAAAATACTTCTACTGCTATAAATATTATTTCATGTGTCTTTTGGGAGTGCATAAATGTATGCATTTCCTAGGACTGGAATTGCTGGGTCATAGGGTATGCTACGCATATGATCAGCTTTAGCAAACCCTGTTAAACAGTTTTTCAAAGTAGTTGTAACAATGTACACTTTCATCAGCTATGGACACAAGTTCCAATGTCTCTTCATCTTTACTAATATCAGTATTGTATATTCTTCTTGTTTTAGTAAGAGTGGCACCTGTGTAGTGGTATAATTTTGTGGTTTTAATATTAATTCCCTTAATAGCTAATGAGCTTGAACACATCTGCCATTTTGAAATGTCTACTTAAGTCTCTTTCCCTCAACCACCTAATGAGCTCTCTCTACTTTCTTCTTGACACATAAAATATCTGCATTCATCTATCTGTACATAGAAGATTGTGCACTGTGCATTTTTCTATGTGTCAGTTATATTTTAGTTAAGAAAAATAATTTAGTACATAAAACAGTTTGATTCCAGGGATTTTATATTTAGCCACTAAGTCCACATTTGCAGAGTGCTCTACTTTTAATATTTACATTTTAACTGTGTTCTATTTAATGTCTTCCTAAAATGTTCACAAAGATATTGCATCATTATTCCCATTTTCAAGATAAAAAAAGTTACAATGTAGTACAGTCAGTTTTCAGAAACAGTAAAGTGGTGGCATTGGTCCTACAAACCATGTCCTCCAACTTGTGTATTTACATCCTACCAGAATGTTTCCCAGTTTTACTGTGCTGTAATTGACATATAATATTGTATTAATCTAAGGTGGAGAGCATTATGATTTGATATATGCATATATTACAAAATGATCACAATACATTTAGTTAACATCACCTCACATAGTTACATTTATTTTTCTTGTGAGGAGAACTTTTAAGATTTATTCTCATAGTAACACTGACATTAATTTTTTATTGCAGTAGGAGCACAACGTGAGATCCACCCTTTTAAACTTTTTTTTTTTTTTTTTTTGTCAGATAGAGAGAGAGCGCAGGAGTGAGCACAGGCAGACAGAGGGGCAGGCAGAGGCAGAGGGAGAAGCAGGCTCCCTGCTGAGCAAGGAGCCCGATGTGGGACTCGATCCCAGGACTCTGGGATCATGACCTGAGCCGAAGGCAGCTGCTTAACCAACTGAGCCACCCAGGCATCCCCACCCTTTTAAACTTTTAAGTGCAAAACACAATATTGTTAACTGTGGGTACAATATTATACAAAGATCTCTAGACCTTTTTCATCTTGTATAATTGAAACTCTATACCCATTGAACAAAAATCTGCATCCTTCTAGCCCCTGGCAACTACGATTTTATTGTTTCTATGAGTTTATCTTTTTTTTTTTTTAAGATTTTATTTATTTATTTGACAGAGATCACAAGTAGTCAGAGAGGCAGGCAGAGAGAGAAGAGGAAGCAGGCCCCTTGCAGAGCAAAGAGAACGATGCGGGGCTCGATCCCAGGACCCTGGGATCATGACCTGAGCCGAAGGCAGAGGCTTTAATTCACTGAGCCACCCAGGCGCCCCTCTATGAGTTTATCTTAAATACATCATATAAGTGGAATCATACAGTATGTGTCCTTCCATAACTGCCTAATTTCACATAGTATATGATGTTCTCTAGGTTCATTTCTGTTGTCACATATGGCGGGACTGCCTTCTTTATTTAAAGCTGAATAACCTAACACTGTATATATATATATATATATATATATATATATATATATACATATAACACATTCTCTTTATCTATTCACCTGTTAGCAGACATTAGATTCATTTCATATCTTAGTTATTGTGAATAACGTTGAAATGATATAAAAGTACTAATATCTCTTCAATATCCTGATGTCAATTCTTTTAGGATATATACGGGGATTACTGGATCCTGTGATACTTCTCATTTAAATGTTTAAGGATTTGAAGGAGCATTAGGGTGTCTCAATCATTTAAGCTTCTGCCTTCAGCTCAGGTCATGATCCTAGGCTCATGGGATCAAGCCCCTCTGAGGCTCCTTGCTCAGTGGGGAGCCTGCTTCTCCCTCTCCCTCTGCCTGATGCTCCCCTTGCTTGTGCTCTTTCCTCTCTCTCTCTCTCTGTCTGACAAATAAATAAATAAAATCTTTGGGGAAAAAAGAAAGGACTTGCCATACTGTTTTCCATAGTAGCTGAACTATTTTACATTCCTACCAACAATGTACAAGGGTTCTTGTTCTCCAGTTTCTTCTCTAGTACTTGTTTTTGTTTTTGTATAGTAATGGTCATAAGTGTGAGGTGATAGATCCCATGGTTTTGATTTGCTTTCCCCTGATGATTAGTGATGTTGAGTACTTTTTCATATACCTGTTGTCCATTTGTATGTCTTCTCTGGAGAAATGTCTAATGAAGTCCTTTGTCCATTTTTGAATCAAGTTATTTGGGATTTTTTTTGCTATTTATTGTTGGAGTTCCTTATATATTTTGGATACTAATCCCTTATTAGGTATGTGGTTTGCAAATACTGTCTCCTGTTCCTTAGGTCTTTTTTTTTTTTTTTTTAATTCTGTTGTTTTCTTTGCTATGCAGACACTTTCTTTTAATGTAGTCCCACTGGTCTATTTTTGTTTTTGTCACTTGTGTTTTTGATGTCATAAAGTAGGTGATCTCCTTATGTGCTCCTTGGTGAATTCCTGGGTATATGATAGCCTCTCTGAAGCTCCTCGTTATTTAAATGTGATTAAGTCTTACTTCATATTCCTCTTCTCCAATAAGTATTTTCTGACCTCTCCCCATTCTCTTCTGGAATTCTATATAACCATATACTTACATCATTCTTTGGCTTGAATTATTGGTTAGTTTTTAGTACCCATACACTCTAAAGGACAGAGAACAGAAGTCATGTCTCTCATGAATCTCATGATTCATTTTCTCTATGGCTATAGTTCAAATAGCATTGATCACCAGTCTAATCAAACAAGACGTTGGAGTGTGGCATCCTTATCCATCGAGGTCATCATCTTTCTGACCTGGACTCACTGGCTCTGTATAATATTGAGTACTCGATATTTTGGTATAGTTGGAAGATAAAATAGTCGAAAAGCCCCTGGATTTGATGTCTGATGCCTACTAAGTTATGGGGACAACCAAGGACCAAGCTTTCCAAGTAAAAGGAAAAAAAAAGGTCTTTAATGGTGAAATGTCAGACATTGGGACTACCTGAGGAAGGTATATGTGGTCCTGTCTTTTATTGCTCAAGTCATATTCTATGGCGTTCAGCTGTCTGTTGAAAAGTCCAACTAGGGGAAGCAGCAGAGGGAAGAATGAATAGAGAGTGCTACTGGATACAAAGTAAAGAATAATTGAATTTGGGGAGTAGAGATACATTGGTAGAAAAAAACTAGTATTATAGAATTGTCAAGATTAAAATGTGCCTTAGAAAATATTTATTCTTACATATTCTTAATTAATCCAATAGATTTTTATCTGGTCCCTTCAAAATTTGTCCAAGAAAAGCATTTGCAGACAACTGACATTTCCTTTTCTGTATGCAATAATCTCAAACTATGAGAGTGTATCATCTATTTTGGACTCCATCTATATCAGCCTGTATTTTTCTGGTTACTTTCCAGGGTGTCACCTTGCTGCTTGGTCCCAGCAGCCAGCCCCCAATAAATCAGAGGGAGGCTGTGACCTTCCCAATAGGACCCAAAACCTTGGCTTCCATTCTCCAATCTGTTATTTCAGACCCATGACCAGAGTGAGGAAAGCCAATCAAAAATGCCTGTTTCTCTAATAACACTGGCCTGCTTTTGTTAATGCTCGCAAGCTGGGGGAAGTTAAGATTGTTGCTTAGAAACTGTGGTCCGATAGTCACTGGTCTCAGCAAACTGAGAGAAGGTACATTTTAAGATGATGAGATAGATAAGTCTCTCTCACTAGGTTATGCTCAAGTCCAGAAGGAACCAAAAGGAGATAAAGTCTTGGCAATGGCCAGCTCCTAATCCTAACCTAACTCATTCTTTATTCTCAGTGTCAAGATGAATGCCAGCTGGACATGACCCAGTTACTGCAGTTGATCAGATACAGAGAACTTTCAGGCCAGAGTTTTTTGTTTCCTTAGACTGCTGTGAAGTCAGATGCGCTGCCTGTATAAATGCGACCTACAGCCCTTTATGTGCCAGATGTGAACAGATGTGCACTTAGCACGCCTTCTTTATGCCAACCTCCAGCTAGTGGAGCAGCTGATTAGAAGAGACAGGATAGAAAGAAAAGCAAATGTGACTGTGTAACTGGCTAACACAGCAATATAGCCTTGCAAGCTAAGCAAAGGTTGAGGATTCAGGTAAAATAGGACCAGGCTTGAATACGCAAGGTCAAGGGAAAACAAACAAAGACAGAGTATAAAGGAGGATTGGAGAAGACTGGTACACTTTTATTTACTCAATCTTCTGGTCTTAAGAAGATCCTAGTAAACCCAAGCTTTGCAACTTTAATAATAATATGCACATGCACACACATATCTTTAAGTTCTGAGGCTATGTGGGAAATAGCAAATGTATTACTAAGACTGGAGAGTAGGCTGCTGGCAGGAGTTTAAAGACATTAAAGGAGGTAATCTCTACCTCTGAGTGGCCTATGAAGGAGTTGGGGCTTCAATTTTGGGCGGGTAGACAAAAGAGAGTCCTAGAAGAAGGTGTAACTCTCAAATACTGTACTTTGACTGAAAGTTCAGGAGGGGTTCTCTTTAAGATGTACTGGAAAGGTAGAGAATGTAGGTGGGAAGAGCAGCTAAACACCTCATGTAAGGACCTAGACTAAAGCCATGCAAGACTCTTGACAGAGGCAGGAGAGATGGAGATCCAGGATGGTAGGAGCAAATAAATAAATTAAAAACAACAACAACAAAACAAAACAAAATAAAACAAAACAAACAAAAAAAAATCTGCAGAGATTAGAGGATGGGAGGGATGTGGGTTTTTTCAGAGAGGGGAGGACTCAAGTAAGACAGCAGAACTTGTGGGACAGAGGAAGTAGACCTACCTTCAATAATGGTCTCACTCAATGCCTGGTGATATGTTTTTTACCCTCATACCAACCCTATACACTAGCCAATATGACTGGTTGCTTCTTTGTTTTGTTTTTGTTTCTTAACAGATGTGGCAACTAGAGTGATCAAGTCCTCCAGTTTTCCCAAGACTAAGGGATTCCTGAGACATGAGCTTTCACTACTAAAGTGGGGGATGTCTTGGGCAAATGGGGACAAGCTGATCACTTTAGCACATCACCTCAGACCGTTTAGATCACTTTTCCAAATTCGCATGTCTGGGAGGAGCAAAGCTGAGATTCTTTCTGTCTCTACAAAGACCATACTTTTCTTCTCAAGTCACACTGATTCTCAAGGTTAAAAGTGGCAGTGTTACCGAGAACAGCAATGCAGGAGGAAAAGCACATCAGATGCAGATCAGAGAGGAGATGGGGGTAAAATATTCTATTTTAGAACACTGACATTCAAGTTTTCTAAAATAGAGGCTTTCTTTATTAACTTTTTTTGGTCTTTTTCCTCTCGTATCTTCAGTGTGCATCAGGCCCTCCTCCTTCATTTTGTTTAAAGGCTCAACGTAGAGTGGTTATTTTTGTGACTGGATAATTATCTATATTTTAAGCTTAGGATCCAGACTCTGAGTAAAGGTGTGATATGCATCTAATGAATAAATATCTGCCTGGTTAATGTGACCTGCTTCTGTCAGGCTGCCCTTCCTTATTCTTTCCAAGAAGCAATGACAGGTCAAGTATTAAGGTCAGACTGTGATAGCTGGGTAGATCTGGGGTGAGGATAAGACCCCTGGGCATGGTACTATGAAGGGGAGTCAGTGAGGGATTGATCGGACCGTCTCACCATTTCTGTTGCCTTGAAGCTTGACTCAGAGTGTGTAGCCCCTGACCAGCAGTATCAGCCTCATCCGGGAGCTTGTAAAAAATTCAAACTCATGGCTCTAGACCAGACCTACTAAATCTGAATCTTCAGGGTGGGCTCCCCAAATCTGTGTTTATAGGAATTTTCTAGAGGAATCTTATCAACACTAAGACATTAAGCCCTGGGGCAGGCGCAGTCATTTAGTATCTGCTGTCAGCTCAGGTCATGTTCCCAGGGTCCTGGGATCAACCCCCATATGGGGCTTTTTGCTCAGCAGGAAGCCTGCTTCCCTATCTCCCACTCCCCCTGCTTGTGTTCCCTTTCTCGCTGTGTCTCTCTCTGTCAAACAGATAAATAAAATCCAAAAAAAAAAAAAAAGAAGATATTAAGCCCCACGTGTCTAGAGACAAAATCAAAGATATTGTGTAGGATCTTGTACATTATAAGGTCTCTGTGGCAACCACCCAGCTCAGGTGTCTTAGCACAAAAGCAACCCTAAACAACACATAAAAGAGTGTGGTTGTGCTGATTTAAAATAAAACTGCTAATGGACACCAAAATTCAAATTTCATGTAATTTTCACTTATTACAAAAAATATTCTTCTTTTGATTTATGTCATTTATGTCAAAACTTTAAAATGCCAAAGCCATTGCTAGGCCTAATAGCACAAAAAGATAGGTAGGTGGAATTCGGCCTGGGCTATAGTTTAAGGAATTCTACTTTCAAGAATCTAAATTAGGTAAGGGAAGATGGGGACAGAGACAGACAACGTGAAACTTCCACTAGTCAATATCAAAATGTCCCAAGAATACTAATAAACTACCAGACTTGTGCCACTAAAGAAAATAGGAATTTCATAGCCATAATGTTTCCGAGTTATCTCTTTAAGCCTTGGGACATTGTAAATACCATATGTATCCATTAATAGAGGTTGGTTACATGAAATACTGTATAACCATTCCTAGTTATTCAAAATGACTGAGGTAGGACATTAGAACAATAAATTGGATATTATATTATATTAAAAGACTAAGGTTATGTTTATCAGTTGTAGTAATAGTATATTTTTTTCAAAAATAAGTTCTTGTTTTATAGAAATATATATAGAAATATATATATTGGTTGAGTAAATTATATAAAGTCAGTAATAGAATTTGTTTCAAAATACAGTGGAAAGTGGGGGGTATAAGTGAAAATAAGTTGAATCATGACTTGACCATTGGAAAGTGCATGATGAACATGTGGGGTTAGGATTGTATTATACCTCTTACATTTAAAATTGTTTTTTTAAAATTTTTATCTATTTATTTGACAGAGAAAGCACAAGCAGGTGGAGTAGCAGGCAGAGGAAGAGGGAGGAGCAGGCTCCCTGCTAAGCCTGACATGGGGCTCGATCCCAGGATTCTGGGATCATGACCTGAGCTGAAAGCAGTTGCTTAACCAACTGAGCCACCCAAGTGCCCCTAAAATTGCTTTTAATAAAAATACATTTATCCAAAGACAGTGATGTTCAAGTCAGATGTAAATATGTTGATGTGCAACTATACGCATGCTCTGTTTTTGTTAAAATAAAAGCAGTGTGCAGAATAATATGTAGAAGATTATTTATTTATATGTCTCCCTAATGGTTCTGCACCATATAGACTCATGACATTTCAGCCTGTGTCTAACAACCCTCCAGCTGTCTTTCTAAAACATAGCTTTGATCTTGCTTTCCCCATGCTTGAAAAACTCTAAATGGCTCTCCTTTGCTAAGAGAATAAAATCCAAATTCCAAATTCTATGAGTCTGGCATTCAAATTCCTTCACAATGTGACCGTGATTCATCTTCCCAGGTATTCCTCATTCCACTCTCCTTTTCCAATGCATCCTATACTTTATAGTGAATAAATTAAGTGCCTGAATTCAAAGTCAGGAAGCTATACCATAACCCAATTCTGGACCTGATACTGGCTATGTGACCTTGGATAAATTCCTCTGCCTCTATGAACTTCCATAAATTCATTTATAAATGAGAATCATAACAATGTTTATCTCATATAGCTGTTGTGGGAAACTGAGTGATATAACATTTGGAAAATATTTAGCATTGAGTCTGACACTGAGGATAATTCAATAAATGTTAGCTATTACTACTAATAATTATATTTATCCATTTATTTCTTTATTAACTCAACACATTTATTGAGCTTTCATTAAATGCTGAGCAATATCTTAGGATGATGTTATGTTATTCACCATTCCAGTGACGTGTCATGATCTTTCACAATGTCATTCCATTGCTTGAGTCACTTTAGCCTTAAGGATATCCTTTCCACTGCTCTGTCTGGTAAATTCATACTTGACTTATTCTCATGACTGAGTTAATGTTGATCTCCCACCTCTGTTATTGCCCCCCCAAATTACTCGTAGCTTCTTCCTCTGTATTATCTTAACACTCCACTCAATCTGTGACCTCACTAGTTGTAAGTAGACTTCTTGACTTTTGTCTAAATATTGGCCTTTTTCCATAGACTGTGAGATTCTTTGGAGAAAAATCCATTTTTAACTTTACCTTTGCACCTTCAGAGCCTAGACTCTGGCCTGTTTCAGAGGACATTTTAGAAATCCCTTGAAAAGGGGCATGTATAGTTTTCTTTTAATAGTGGGGAATGAGATATCAAGCAAAAGGTTGTCATTATCATGAAATATTAAAACAAAGGGATCTGAAATATAACAAAGACCAATCTTAATTTTTCTGATAGTGGAAATGAATCTCAGTGAGGTCTGCTGGCAATGTTTTGTGGTGTTCATCTTATTCATTGGTTCAAGAAGTACCTACTTGGTATCACTCCATGCCTGACTATATTAGAAACTAAAGCAAGTGCAGGATCCTTTTCATGGTACCATATTGTCTCTATGCCTGACAGTAGATCTTTCACAGAGGATATGTTTGGATATGACAAAGACAGATGACTGCCTGAATGGGGGCAGCGCTGCCACAGAATGGGAGGATTGGGTGAGAAGAAACGGTGTGCAAGAAATCATATTTAGCTGAAGTCATATTTTTGTTCTGAGGTCAAACACATACATTAGTTTCTGGCTATCTTAGGGACTCCTGTATTCTATCCACAGTTCCTTCTTGCTAGTAGCGATGTAGGGAAATTATCTTAACGTTCCACTTTCTGCTTTGCTTTTTGCAGTGAGTGGGTCAGACCAGTCAATGGTTCATAACTTTGTTAGGTCACAAGAACAATTTGGGATCTGATGAACGGTTTTGGACTTTCTCGCCAAAAGGGAAAACTGCATACATGCAACACACACACACACACACACACACACACACACAGCATTCATGGAATCACTGTTTTCTAACCTAGGGCACATATTTTCCAGATTAAGGACTCCTAGACTTGAGGTTCTCCAAGACACTTCTACTGTATACTTTTACCTTGTCAGTTTTGTTCAAAACATCCTTTCCTGCTGTATCTTTCACAGCCCTAGGGTGTGATCAAAAACTTCTACTTCTACTCCAGCGTGTCACTCTGTCTGCCTCGGGTTAGGTCCACAAGGGAAAGTTCTTGGCAGGCAGATGCACAGCCAGCCATCACAGTCTGGGGGCAGTGGGGAGAGGAGAGTGAAATGGGGATTCCAGTCATGGTGCAGTCTATGTCTCCTGCCTGCCTTTCTGGGTTTCACTTATTGAATTAGGACAAATTGGAACTTTCATAAACTGAGATATAAATCATTATCTCGAGTTAGCAGATGCAGTCGCACCAGGGTAGAGCACTGTTAATAACTCTGCTGGATTAGGACTGATTGGAACAATTTGAAACTTGTTTCTCTCAGCTTGATCAGCCTCATTGTAACCACGGCAATTATCCCATTTCACTTTCAATGGCTCAGCACAGACATGTTGTTGCTTTATATCCATCCTTCTTAATGAAGCCAGCTCAGACTTTTGTTTGCTCGTCAAAGAGCTAGCCTGTGTAAACAATAAATAACTCCACCCCTTGGGGTAGAAGGTGGATGCCTGTAAGGCTGAGATCTCCAAAGGGCTAGACAAACACAATTCATATGTTGGTGATTTCATAGATTTACTTATTAATTTCCCTCTTTCATATCTGAGCAGCTGCTATGTGCCAAACACTGATGTGTTAGTCTGTGGGTTATATATAGAATTGGGTTAAACTGTATTGTGTAGCACCTGTGTCTTTGCTACTTCTCCTGATGGGGTGTAGGATGTTTGAGGGCAGGGAACATCCCCTAACAATGATAATGTCTATAATGTATCAGTTGTCTATAATATTCCAGGAACTATGCTAACCACTCTGTATCCAGGAAGCTTATGGCAAGGGATGTCACAGAGTTGCAAAGGAGTTTATGAGAAGGAGCTCCATCTTTGTACTGAACTGATTAGTAAAGACTTGATAGAGGCAGAAGCATATGAGCAGAATCTTAAAGAATAGAGTGAATTTCCTAGGTGAAAGATGAGGAAGAAAATATATTTCACACTCAGGGAAAGGCATGATCCAAAGATATGCTTGACTTTGTTGGAAACCCAGATAAAATATTGGATGTTACAGAGAGGGTGGAGAACTGCCAAAAAAAAAGACTGCTTTTAAAATCTCATAAGCTTTAGGGGCGCCTGGGTGGCTCAGTGGGTTAAAGCCTCTGCCTTCAGCTCAGGTCATGATCCCAGGGTCCTGGGATTGAGCCCCACATTGGCTCTCTGCTCAGTGGGGAGCCTGCTTCCTCCTCTCTCTCTACCTGCTTCTCTGCCTACTTGTGATCTCTGTCTGTCAAATAAATAAAATCTTTAAAAAAAAAATCTCATAAGCTTTAAAAAAAATAAAATAAAATCTCATAAGCTTTAAAAAAATAATAAAATAAAATATCATAAGCTTGTTATTTCAGTTAGCAACAATAATAATAATAAGTTTTTAAAAATCTCATAAACTTGGATTTGTTGTCAATGAAGCATAAATAAAAATTATACATATAATTAATATTTAACATATTCATGACACTCAACTTACACAAGGTCCTAAACATCTACTTTTATTAGTGTCCAATTCAGCATGACAAAAATTTTGCTCAGTACTCTAATAAATACAAAGACAAATAAGACTCAATTGCTTAAGGGACTTCCTGTTTAAATTGAGGAGATGGAATAGGTTTCAGGTTGGAGATTTATATCAAAATGCGAACAACGTGGTTAATAAGAAATAGATACATTTAGTGGAGAACTTCTCCTTTCTGCTACTAACTCCCACACATTACCTGGTTAATTCCTTCTGATGGGTGTTTCCACAGAGACACAGAAAAGCCACTCCTCTTATATGGTCTCTTCCAAGTCAGGTACTCATGACTTTGATTTAATATCATAGTGCCCTTTAAAACACTTTTTATAATCTATAATATCTTTTTGTAGGAATATATATGTATATATACATATATATTCCTGATATACAATTTCTCTAGAAAACTCCTCTAAACACAGATTTGGGGAGCCTACCCTGAAGATTCAGATTTAGTAGGTCTGGTCTATTCCTGAAAATAAATTTTATATATATATATTTTTTTTCATCTTCCAAAGTAAGAAATAAAATTTCCCTAAAAATGTTGAAGTCTTCATGTGCTTCTGCTACATTCAATTTCTTACTCTCATTTTCAATCCCACCCTGAGGTAAGCATTCTCCTGAATTTAGTTTCTAGTGTTCCTTGATATACTTACAAATCCATTGTAAGAAAACAAAGTATACTAACATCATACCTCCTTTTCCCACTCACCTAAGTAGCTGAGATGTAGTCATGTGGGCAGGTATAAATTTAGTCCATTTGCATTTTTACTGCTGCATGGTATTCCAAGTGGGCAAAAGTAGTTGCTTATGTAACTTTTTAAAATATATTTGCTTCTCCCAGTAAAGCCAGAGTTCCATGATAGTTTTAAGGCAGGTGATCTTCCTCTCTGTATTCTTTGTGCCCTACATAGCCCCTGGAAGAGTAGAGGTTGAGGACTATGTGCCAAATGAATGAACATGTCCATGAGGGAATAAGAAATTCATTCCAGGGAGCCTGGGTGGCTCAGCTGTTAAGCGTCTGCCTTCAGCTCAGGTCAAGATCCCAGGGTCCTGGAATCAAGTCCTGCATTGGGCTCCCTGCCTCCCTCTCCCTCTCCCTCTCCCTCCATCCCTCCCTCTGCTCATGATATCTCTCTCAAATAAGTAAAAAAAAATTAAGAAAAAATAAGTTCATTCCATATGGAAATTGTGGGGACAGAAGATAGCATTTAGACTTCGACATTCATATTTTTTTTTTGGTCTTTTGAGCATTGAATACAGAATAAAGCAAACCAGGAAGGAAGGGGGAATTAAGGGCATATGTGGGGTATAGTAGACAGTGACATATGTAAGACAGACAAATGAAAAATTGAGCTAGGTAGAATTTATAGGTCTTATATGGTAAAGGCTTAGGGATAACATAAAGACAAGGCCTAGGATTTTCCCATCAGTTTGTTTTGGTGACACCCTATGGTGTTACTCCATACTTAAAATAAGAAAACAAGAGCTGGGACGCCTGGGTGGCTCAGTTGGTTAAGCAGCTGCCTTTGGCTCAGGTCATGATCCCAGCGTCCTGGGATCGTCCCACAACGGGCTCCTTGCTCAGCAGGGAGCCTGCTTCTCCCTCTGCCTCTGCCTGCCAATCTGTCTGCCTGTGCTCACTCTCTGACAAATAAATAAATAAAATCTTTAAAAAAAAAAAAAAAGAAAACGAGAGCTGACTCCACTTTGACCATTGTTAATAGGGAGCAAAATCTAAATGTCACAGAACCATGGCACCTTCCAATTGGAAGGAGTCTTCAGAAACTTTAACACTTAATCTATAATCTTAACATTTGAACCTCCACTGACTACGACCACCCCTGTTTCCCATTCCCACATGGCCTATGAGGATTTGGCCATTGACAGAGAGCTTTTTACCTTCTAAAGCAATCTTCTTTAGCATTCTGGCTGTTAGGAATTCATTTTTTGTAATGGATTGGACAATAATAATAATAATGATAACAACACTGATGATCACTTTTAGGATATATCCCATGTACAAGGCACCGAACTAAGTGCTTTCTATGAACTTATATATTTAATTCATGGACTATCCCTATGAAGACACACAATAGAGTTTTAATAAATGTTGAGTGAAAGAATACCCGTATTACCACTATTTTAAAAAAGAGGGAAATATAGCTATATGAAAACCAACATTTGCAAACACAGTCACATACTAAAAGGCAAAATCATTATCCAAATTCTATCTTGGCTTAACAAGGGGTCTCCCAAAAAGAAGATGCCTACCTCTGTTGTCCTGGTGATTATATTTCCAGATATCAGTCCAACCTTAAATTCCTTTCTCATTTCAACACCTGTTATATCTGACCTTATAATATGCCCTCTTTCTACTTATCCTGTCAGTCTTTATTCCTCCAAAGCTTGCTCCTTAGCCATAGTCTCATCCCCATTATCTTTGTGTGGGATTGAGAAACGAACTAGGTCAGACTGAATTCAGTCAAGATTAATTAAAAGCTGATATATTCCAACAAGTGTGGTCTATTTGGCACCTAGAGTTCTAGTAACATATTTTATCTACTACTGTTTCAGCATTCCTGCAAAGACCCTTTCTAAGTTTCTGCCCTGAAGTAATTGCTGATTGGCCCTGCCTGCTTGAGGTAGGAAGTCTACCTTTTTGAAAGTTGTGCCATTAAAGCAGGTCACAGGAAATGGCCATATGAGTCACTGACTCCTGAGGGGCATAGAGGATGTGATTAAGGGTCATTATGTCCAAGGTCATGGGCTAAGATCACATTCATGTATGGGTTGCCATGGAAACATAGCTGAAGTGACCTGCCTCTTTGCCCCCACATGGATCTCTCCCTGAGAAGCTGATTGAAGAGGAAGCTTTGGATGGTGCTCAAAAGAGTAAGGACCCATTAAATGACCTTTTATTTGGCAGCTGGGCCCCCAAGTGAAGGCTGTAATACAATGAACAGAGGAGGAATGATTGATGACAGTGGGAAACCACAGCATTATGAGACAGAGGGGTGATTACCCAGTAAAGTGAAGTAAAGTAGACAGCAATTAAAAAAAATGTCAATGTCTAGTTTATTGAAATGGTGTTGATTCCTCACTGCCTAAATTCACTAGGATTATATTCAGAACAAATAATTTGTGTTAAGAAATAGTAAAAAAGAGATCTGATGTTCAGCAGGAGGAAACAAGAGTTATATATTAGCTCTATCTGCTCTTTGAGTCAACAATCTTTGAATCCCTTTTAGAAGAATCAAAAGAACATGGGTTTTGGAGCCAGAGGAACCTGAAATTAAGTCCAGTTTCATTAATACCAATCTAATGATCAAGTCTTTTCAACTCTAGGAAGCTCAGTTTCCTCACCTGTAGAGTAGAGATAATTGCATAAGAAATTGTTAAAATGGGTATAGTGAAAAACTGAAGATGTTACTGGCAGAATGTTTTTCTACTTTTGGGAGTAAAAACACAAACAAAAACATAAGTAAGTAAATTATATAGCCTGTTAGAAATTCCAAAGCCTCTTGGAAAAGAAGAAAATAAAGTGAGCATCATCGCAAGGGAGTGGGAATGCTGATTTGGTAGGGAGGGGTAATTAATTGTAAATAGAGTAGTCAGGATAGGTTTCATTGAGGACAATGTTTGAGCAAAATCTTGAAGGTAAGGAAGTAGGCCATAGAAGGGAATGGATGGATGGTAGTGAGTGGAGGGAAAAGCCATAGGTCTTAAAAGTGGGGATGAGAATGGTTCTGGTATGGCCAGAACAGAATGAGCTGAAGGTAGAGGGGGTGAAGAAAGCAGAATGGTGTCCGATGGTCAGAACATGTATGGCTTGTTAGCCTTGAAAAGGACACTGATTTTACTGAGTAAACTGGGAGCTAAGGTAGGGTTTGAAACATAAGAGTGACATGACCTCACCTATGTTTGAAAAGTATAAAAGCAGAATATAGACATTATGAAGCATGAATAGACTCAGGACACAGAGGATCCCTTAATCTCTTCTTCAAAAAATTTCTGTATTACTTCTTACATTATCTACATTATCTCAAGGTAAAAAATGAAAACAAACAGAAAAAAAAATGGATAAACAGGCTGACACCCCAGGCATCCCAGTGAGGACAGAACCCTTCCACTGAGATAAGCCTCTGGGGTAGAATTCCACCTGGAAAGGAAATGGACAAAAGGGACAAAGGAAAGTAGAAGGTCTAAGGCTATGCTTTCTCAATGCTGTAGCCAGTAACCACCTGTAGCTCCTGAGCACTTAACTATGGCCAATGGGTCTAAAATGTGCTTTACAGCAATGTCTACAATAGCCAAACTATGGAAAGAACCTAGATGTCCATCAACAGATGAATGGACAAAGAAGACATGGTAGATATACACAATGGAATACTATGCAGCCATTAAAAACCCCCGAAATCCTGCCATTTGCAATGACGTGGACGGAACTAGAGGGTATTATGGTAAGTGAAATAAGTCAATCATAGAAAGACAATTATCATATGATATCTCTGATATGAGGAGTTTGACAGGCAGGGTGGGTGGTCATGGGAGGTATAGAGAGAAAAAATGAAAGATGGGACCAGGGAGGAAGATAAATCATAAAAGACTCTTTTATCTCAGGGATGAAACTGAGGGTTGCTGGGGGGTAGGGGAGGGATAGAGTAGCTGGGTCATAGACATTGGGGAGGGTATGTAATATGGTGAATGATGTGAATTGTGTAAGACTGATGATTCACAGTCCTGTACCCCTGAAGCAAATGATACATTATATGTTAATAATAAATAAATAAATAAAATATGTTCTGGAGATAAAACACACACCCAACTTCAGAGACTTAGTAGAAAAAAGAGAATTTTTTAAAAAATTCCATGAATAATCTTATATTGATTATATACCATGATAATGGTATCTTGAATAGATGGGGTTAAAGAAAATATATTATCAAAGTTTTTAAAAACAAAAGGATTCTGGAAGATGAAATCAGGTAAACAAAATGATAAATAATGGCTAAGTAATTGAAAATGAGGAAGCCATGGGAACAGGATCAGGGGTGAACTCAGATTCCTACTCAATATACAATTAAAATGAAACAACGGTGAAAATTGTGGTTTCAGGCCAGGATATATAAATGTTGTAAACCTTACTAATAATAGTATATGAAAGAGCAAGGACTGGAGACAAAAAAGTAGAGAGTATGGGGGCACTACCTTCTTTACAAAATCTATCTATTTTGATAGATCTAAAATGGAAATGTATCCCTTTAATTTTTTTAAAGATTTTAACAACTTAAAATGTCTTCTTACTTTTCTCCTTAATGCTAGGGATATTTTTGATGCTAATATCTCCTTGAAGTGAAAAAAAATATGTATTTGACATTTGTCATTTTTTCATGTTTATTTCAGTATGTTTTTCTTACTGTTAAATTCAAATAAAACTGCATTTGTCATTTTATTTAAAAATATTCTCCACGGCAGCACCACATTTTTATATATCTGTTTTCCTACTAATCTATGTATTTCTATATAGTCCCTGGATAGGAGTATATACACCTGTGTCATCCGTGGAGAGAGATCTGGAGCAACAGCCACCAAATAGTAATGACCATTGTTGCTAGTGGTAGAATTTTAGGTAATTTCTCACTTTCTACTCTACACATTTTGGCATTGTTTGCCTTTTTGGTAGTGATGGTTTGATTGCTGAGGAAGTCATTTTTCTACAGACATAGATCAATTTTTAAAGGATCCTTCTGATGGCTATATTGAGAGTTCACTCTACATGGGTAAGGATTGATGCAGAGAGACTAGGTAGGAAGGTAAGGAAGGAAATGGAAATAATCGAGAATATACACATGCACATTTGATCAGTATGCTCACTGGAATTGGAACGTGTTCTGTTAAAAAAATCAGAAAATTCAAAAATAATCAGCTTTGAGTATTTTTTTTTAGTGTAAAATAAAAAAAATAGCTAGGTTAGAATATGAATTTCAGGAAATCTCCAAAAAAAAAATTGAAGGATTCCAACAAGTTCTCATTGGAAACAATGAAAAAAAGAATACCTATTCCAAGGCACTTTTGAGTAAATTTTCAAGGATGCAGGGAAAAACAAGAGCCTCTAACCTCTCTCATAAAAAGAAGCATCATTTTTCTGTTCAATGAATCTGCATCACCATACACAATGATCAAGTATCTGAATGACATTGGCACCACAGAAATTAAGTGAATACAGGGTCATCTCATCAAAATTCTGAGGGGAAATTATTTCCAACAACACAAAAGATTTTAAATACAGATAATCCATCATCATGGATCAGAGTAGAGTAAAGACATTCTTAGACATGCACAAGCTCAAAAATATATCTCCAATGCAAAAAGATTTTGATGATAGTCTCCAACAAAGAAGAGCATAAGCCAAGAAAGAGAAGCTGTGGAATCTAGAACAGAAGATTCAATTCAGAAAAGAGAATAAGACAATTCTCTGAATTTCTGTTAGAGAAGAACTGAGTCCAGAATTGAGCAGGTCAAAAAATTCCAGACGGAGATATTTCTAAACACATACCTCCACACTGTGGTGTTTGACTGCAGTAAAAGGTCTATGGTTAGTTTTGTTGGGAAATTTCAGAATAAAACAATACCTGAGAACTAAGTAAATGAAAATGAAAAGCAATTCTCAATTACAGAGGGGAAAAGTTGGAAAAGAAAGAAAATGCAAACATAGTAAACTATATGTCACAGCTGAGAACATTATCTACATAGTTAAATAAAATAAAATATCTCCACATTGTAAGGCAGCTATGTGCAGTAATGAATCTAAGGGATGTTTATTCAGAAGAGTAGGGAGGTGGGTTTTAGGAGTGTGATAATAGAGTCAAATCTTCAACCTTCTCCATTAAATCAGTAGCTTTTACCAAAAAAGAAAAAGGAAAAAATTAAGAAAATGACCCAAGAGCATATTATTTTTGAATTAATGTAAATATCCAAAGAAAGTTGAAATACATACATACATACATACATACATACAATTAATTTCATATTTCTGTACAAATATATGTCTGTATGTGTGAGTGTGTATGGGTGTGCATGTGTGTGTGTGAGCACATGTGTTAAGAAAGTGGTATGTTTGGGGCAGTTCCCAGGAATAACTACCAGCATGATACATGGATGGATATTGATTTTTTAAACAAATACAGAAGGAACCAGGAAATGATGACCAAGAGATGAATACACTAGGCCTGGAGTACGATGTGATTGAAAGAATAAAGGGAACAAGAAGTACCACTGAGTTACAATAGTCAGAGTCTGCAGTTGATGACATAGGGAAGAGATGGAGAGAATCTCCTTCTCGTGCCCCCCTCACTCTGTTCATCTCTGCTCCTTTGTTGTTGCTTATTGTGTATCCTTCCTTCCTTTCTTTCTTTCTCTCTCTCTTTCTTTCTTGAGAGACAGAGAAACAATGTGTACATGCATTCATGGGTGTGGGGGCAGTAGGGGCAGAGGGAGAGGGAGAGAGAATCTTAACCGAGGTCCATGGCCATCATGGCGCCAGACCTGGGGCTCGATCTCACGACCCTGAGATCATGACCTGACCTGAACCAAAATCAAGACTCAGATGCTTAACCACTGAACCACCCAAGTGCCTGGCTTATTATCTACCCTCATCTATATGCCCACAGTTACCATCTCAGTGCATCTACCCTTTTCTGCAGTGCTCGTCTTGACAAATGATGGTCCTATAAAGTAGTTTTGACTCCTTAAGACCTCCAATTTTTCTTTCCCTGAACTTCTGTAACTCACTTCCAGGAATAATCCTGCTTCTGTTACACGAGTGTTGCCTCCTCAGGAAGAGTTTGTTCTTATCAGCTTGATTCCCTTTTTCTCACTTTATTTTTCCTTAGAATCCTTGTTATTACCCAAAATATATATCCATGACCAGAACAGTGGTTTTCATTTCAAAGTACCTTCAGAGTACGGGAAATGTTTAAATGCACATAAAAAATTTGGAAAACTATAAAGAAGTTAAAACAAGGTACTTTGGCAGATGGAAGTGGGATGAGAAGAACTTTGATAGCACTTTTATTTATAATCTACTTACGTATTTCTTACACATTTTAAATGGGTATATTTTATTATTATAGTTTTAAAATGAGAAAAGGTTATCTTACCATCAAAACAGATAATATGCCATTAATGAAAATAAAGTACAGTTGAAGAAATGAGGAATATCACACTTAAGAATAGATAAAGATAGTTTGGAGGGATCTGTGATTTTTGAAGTGAATCTTGGTAAATGGAATGAGTACACAAGAGGTCAAACAGGATACATCAAGAGGGATACTTGGGAAACAGAATTATGGAGGTAGGAAAAAGTAGACATGAAACATTTAGAGGGAGTTTGGAATGAAGTGGGGCCTCATGACCATTAGAGAGCCATACGACCAAGCAGTAGTTGGTAGAGAAACTTCCCCTTGGCAGATACAGTAGTATGGTTATAACTTGGGATCTTTTTTTTTTTTCTTTCAGATTTTATTTATTTGAGAAAGAGACAGACAGACAGACAGCAAGACTGCAAATGCAGGGGGAGGGAGAAGACGACTCCCAGCTGAGCACAGAGCCCAACACAGGGCTCCATCCTGCCAAGCTGGGATCACGACCTGAGCCAAAGGCAAATGCTTAACTGACTAAGCCACCCAGGTGCCCTGACTTGGGATCTTCTGAATTGACTTTGCCCTCTTCTCCACACAAAGACTCATGGCACCCCAGAAGTTGGTAGATACCGATTTTTGCTTTAAAGTGACTGCTTAAAATGGAACCATGAAAACATTCATTTTCTTTCTCTGTCTCCGTTATCTACCCCACCTCAATCTTCCAAAATGACAAAAAATAGCTTGCTCTGCTTTTCTGTCATTAATGTTGTGAAAATAAGGAAACAAGAATCATTCACCAGGCAGATAAAGCCCATTTTCAGGAAAATTAAACATTTTATGGAACCATTATATGAGAATGTGTCAAAGCACACAATTCTCTTCTTAAGTCTGAAATGACTATTTGTTGGAGGTAATGGTGACCTGATTGTTATATCTGCCACCTTGTGGATTGCTAGGGGAAACATAAGCAATCATTTGCATTATGATGTGCTTATTTCAAAGCTCCTTCACCTTTCTTACACATTCCTCCTGAAGAAATAGAGTAGAGATTATGTCTCTCAAAAATACTGATTATTCAACCAAGGCACAGCAAGGTAAGATGGGTTGCTTAAAGCCTCATCACGCTGTAGTTGTAGGTGAACCCACATCCGCACGGTGATTAAGGATACAGGTTTGGATAGAAATGAATGAGGTTGACTCTGCCTTTACCACGAAGCTGTGTAAACCCAGCAGGTGACTTAACCTCCCTGAGCCTCATTTTTTTCCCAACTGCAAACCTGAGGTTAATAAACCTACCCGGCAACATCACTGTGAAGGCTGTGTGACTGTCGGTATTGCTGTGGTTAGCTGTTTCCTAAGCACTTATTTTGGAGCAGTTCGCATGTTAAATACTTTATAATCATTATCTGATTTAATCCTAACAGCAACTTATAGTGTAGAAATATCGGACTATGGATGATCACACCAAAGTGGGTTTTGAGGCATGCCTCTAATGCCTCCTGGTTGGGTGTCTTTGAGAAAATATTTCTTCTCTATAAGCTTCAAATTATGTATGTTTTAAACTAAATAATAGTATTTATTCAATAAGGCTTTGTGTGACTCGAATAATAAAATGAGAGGGGCCTGGCTGGCGCAGTCAGTACAGCATACAGCTCCTGATCTCAGGGCTGTAGTTTCAAGCCCCATATTGGGTGTAGAGAGTACTTAAAAATAAAAGCTTTTTTTTTTTTTAAAAAAAAAGATTTCATTTATTTATTTGAGAGAAAGAGTCGGAGGAGGAACAGAGGAAGAAGGGCAAGCAGACTCTGGAAAACCCAATGCAGGGCTCAAGCCCATGACCCTGAGATAAAAATCTGAGCTGAAATCAAGAATCAGATGCTCAATGAACTGAGCCACTTAGGCACCCTAAAAAAAAAAAAAATCTTTAAAAAAAAATAAGAAAATGAATATAAAGCCCTTAGCTCACAGTAAGTACCCAAAATCTACTTGCTGTTATGATGATGATGATCCTTTGGTCTAAATTCTTTTTTTTTTTTTTTAAAGATTTTATTTATTTATTTGACAGAGATCACAAGTAGGCAGAGAGGCAGGCAGAGAGAGAGGAGGAAGCAGGCTCCCTGCTGAGCAGAGAGCCCGATGTGGGGCTCAATCCCAGGACCCTGGGACCATGACCTGAGCCGAAGGCAGAGGCTTTAACCCACTGAGCCACCCAGGTGCCCCTTGGTCTAAATTCTTATGGACCCTTTGAATTGAGAAGGTAAAATAACATTTATTATTACTATTATCATTATTGTTATTAATTAGGTTAGTATATAATTGTCATTATCATTTCAAATAAGGATTAATGACATCTGGAGAATTCCTATGGGAAAACAAATCCACAGTTTTAAAACCAGGAGAACTTATTTTTAGAGATAAGCGTGGAGGATGATTGCGGTAAAGCACACAAGTGGAACTTATAGGGTGATTTAATTACAGGCATAGAGACAGTGGTACACATTTTATACCAAATACACACACAGACAGAGTGTGTGTGCCATTGTGAATGGCTTTACTATAAAAATTACTTAGGATTTGTATTAGTATCATATCTCAAATGCCTTTCAGTTCTCATAAATCATGTATATTAAGATCCACTTCTACATATTTTATACAAATTCTGCAATCCATTTCATACATGAATTCAGGCAATGTTTCTTGGGCATTTTTTTTAAGATTTTATTTATTTATTTGACAGACAGAAATCACAAGTAGGCAGAGAGGCAGGCGGAGAGAGGGGGAGGAAGCAGGCTCCCCGCTGAGCAGAGAGCCCGACATGGGGCTCGATCCCAGGACCCTGAGACCATGACCTGAGCCGAAGGCAGAGGCTTTAACCCACTTAGCCACCCAGGTGCCCTCTTGGGCATTTTTCTATGTGCTCAGAATATACAAGTGAACCCCCAATGATCCCTGCTCCCCTGCGGCTTATGTCCCATTTCCCTTCTTAGAGGATACCAGAACTATTAGATGCACTGGCTTTATAGCACATTCTGAGACCTGTAAAATAAATCCCCCCTCTCTGGTATTCTTTCAGACAAACTCTTAGGCTCTCCTATGCCACCTCCTCTACTTTATAGAGTTTTAAATTGTATAATTTTACTGCAAAATCCCTGTTGGGTGTCCAAATGTGATTGCATAATTTTAAAAATATAAGTTAAAATATTATTTAAGATATTACTTGAAATTAAATTTAAATCATTAATATGTTGATTTTATAGTTTTATATAGATACTGTAATTTCCATGGTTAAAATTATTTTTAAATTATATACAATTTTTGTACCTAATGTTAATGAACATTTTCTTCATTCTAAAGTGGCTTTTTGGTGGGGTGCTTTGGTGGCTCAGTCAGTTAAGCATCCCATTCTTGATTTCGAGTGGAGTCTGATTCCCCCACCATGAGATTGAGCCCTGCATTCAGCTACATGTAGCTCAGTGCAGAGTCTGCTTGAGATTCTTTCCCTCTCCCTTTGTCCCTCCCCACACTTGTGCACATGCTCTCTCTCTTAAAAATAAATGCATAAATGAAATAAAATTGTTTTTATTGCTAGTATAGTGAAAGAACAATGACCCTTTAATATCTTTCCTTGTATACAATTGCCTTATCCAATTTTCTTAGTATTCTATTAATTTTGTTTTTGCTATTCTAATCTCTTATTTTTTTTAAGATTTTATTTATTTGACAGACAGAGATCACAAATAGGGAGAGAGGCAGGCAGAGAGAGAGGAGGAAGCAGGCTCCCTGCTAAGCAGATAACCTGATGTGGGGCTTGATCCCAGGACCCTGGGATCATGACCTGAGCCAAAGGCAGAGGGGTTTAGCCCACTGATCCATCCAGGCGCCCTTCTAATCTCTTATTGTTAACGAATTACCCTTCTTTTCATACTGAATCTGCCAGAGCATTTAAGAAAATGTGAATAATGGCACTACTGGTTATTCTTGCTTAAAATGTTACTAGAAATTAAGTGATCTTGTATTTTTCCCATAGGACCATATGTGCTATAGGGTTTTGATGTTAGTAAGTTCTTTTACTTTATGCTAACTTTATTTAGTAAAGTTTCTAATTATTATCAAATGCTTTTGCAGCATGTGCTGATATAATCATATGGTTTTTACCCTTTTATTTGGTGGTGTGGCAGGTTGGTAGTAGTTTGAATCACCTATGAATTTCTAGGAATAAATTTGTTATCCCATTTTAGTTTCATTGCTTGATTCTGGTGTGTGTGTGTGTGTATGTGTGTGTATGAATTAGCTCAGTTTTCTAATTAGCACTAGACTAGGTTTTAGCTTTAAAGCTCTGTAGTTTCATAAAGTAAATTTAGATGATGTATTTTCTAGGGAGTAGCATATTTTAAATAATACTGAAATTATTTTAAGAGTCAGATTCAGTTGTGAATCTATTTTTTTCTGATGTCTATTTTAATGGTAGCTACTTAATCATATGCTCTGTCTCTTTTAGTGGATTTGGTTTATTCATGTTTTCTATTTCTTTGAGGTCAATTATAAAGATTTACAGATTCCTAGGAAAGCATCTTTTTGCTCTAGGTTTTTGAAATGTTACTATAAAATGTATGCAGTGATCTCTTGATCACATTTATATTTCCGTTTTGCCACCTTAAAATTTCTTGATTTTTAATATATTTTGATTTCTGTTTAATTCTTAATTAAGGCAACAAGCAGTTTATCTGCTTCACTTGCCTTTTCAGTGAATTGGTTTATGTGTCCATATATTTTTTTCTACAATTTTTGTATTGCATTTCATTGATTTCAGGTTTTATCTTTATTAATTCCCTGTATAGAGTATGTGATTTTATTGTTTTCTTCGTCTTTTGTTTTTCTTAATTGCTCTAAATGAGTACTTTCTTTCCATATTTTACTATCTTCTTCAATGGTGAAGTTATCTACGACTAAGACTTGGCTTGCTATGCTCTATATTGCTTTCTAGATGGCATATATGTTGACTTTTGATTTCTCATTTGATACAAAGATATATAAATTTAACTTATCATTCAAGTGGTTAAGATACTTTAGCAAATTTTTTTAATAATTTATTTCTAGTGTAATTGAATTATTATCAGAGAATGTGGCCTACGGTAACCACACTATATTCCTTTCCTTAAACTTGAATGCATTCTGGTTCTTTTAAAATCTCTTTGCACTTGACTTTGTGTGTTGCACATGTGTGTGTGTGTGTGTGCGCATGTGTGTGCACGTGTGTGTGTGTGTGTGTGATATGGGTTTGCCTACTTTCCTCCACTGGTGGGTGAATTCCTTGAGAGTAGGGATAGTGTTTTATCCTATTTTTATCTCCAATTAGGCACATTGCTGGTACTCAGATCTCCTTTTGATCTGAATTTAACTGGACATGATGAACATTCCTCTTAAGCAATGGCTCTCAGACTCCAGTGCAGGCAGTGATTGCATGAGGGTGGTATATTTAGGTGAAGGTGACTTTGAACTCAAATCCCAGTCTATTGGCATTTCTAGCCCCTCCTTGCCCTCCACCCTCCACCTCTGTCTCCCTGTCCCGAGACCCAACAGTTTCTTTTCCCTGTTGCCAAAATGCCCAGGGAACGCAGGGGCATATTTGAAAATGTTGTAAAATGTAGCCATGCAGTGTTTAACAAACAACATAACAAAGGCATCTGTCACAACACATCACCTTCTGTTCCTGGGAGACTTCCGCCAGCACGGTGGCACGCTCCCTGCCTTTTCTCTTCCTCTCTGCTCATTCCCTCTAATTACATGTGGCGTTCTCTCTCCATCACACAATGAAAGAGGTCCTCATTTTGGCAGGAAAATGTAGAAGACTGGCTAGGGAATAAATCCTGCCACAAGCAACAGCTCCTTCTCAAACTGAGAATTTGGGGCCAGGTCACCTATATGAATTGATTTACAGGCATTGAAAGGCCGCTTCATGCCTAAATAAACCCTCGGACTGACAGAAAATAAAAACAACTCTATTTTCTCACTCTTGCCATTAAAGTCCCAAATCTTTAGAACCACATTCCACATCCTCATCAATCTGATTCATACCTACTTTTCCATCAAAATCTCCCTTTGCATTTTGTCAAAAAACAGAGCTGGCTTCTAACATCTGCATTTCATAGGCTCTTTATACCCTTAGTTTATGCTGCTTTGTCCTCTGGGATGCAAAATCAAATATAATAATAACATCAATAATAACAGCTGCTTATATTTTGTATGTACTGTGTGCCAGGAACCAGGCCAAATGATTTTATGTATTTTTTTCATGTAATGCCTATAATGATCTTATGAAGGGTATAGTATTATTTTTCCCCATCTGTTAGATAAGGAAACTGGAGTTTAAAAAGAGGTTAAATATAAACCAAAATAAAAATAACACTATGTACCCAGAAAGTGGCTTGCAGACATATGATTTATAATCTTCGTATGCTCCTACCTGTCAGGTCCCTCTCTCGACCCTGTGAAAACCCAGGTCAGATGCCTACTTCCCTGCAAAGCCTGCTCAGATCACCATAAATGGAATCATTCCTTCCCTGTCCAAGGCCCCCATCATTTTGTCGTTCTCTCCTGGTCGATACAGCTGAGCCCACACTGCCTGGGAAGAAAGGTATCCCTCATGGGACCACGTTTGCTCTCTTTCACAGGAGTGACATTTCAGCAAGCAGCTCATTATTCTTTGTTCCTGGAGGTGTATGTTTCAATTAAGATCTGCATTGCATTCAGGTAAGAGGAAGGCCAGATAAATCAACTTTCAGACTCCAATTACCTTTTAGCCAGTTTTGAAAGCTAACTGGTATATGGGTTCCACCTTTCCTTACTCCTTGAAATATGTATTATTTTTCTTCCAATTATACTCACTGACAACCAATTGCATTATAGCCAGTGTTCTTGAAATAATGAGGGCTTAATGATACTGACAGCATTTGAGCCTTTTTAGAATATTTCTTTAACTTCTTCTTTGTTATTCAATCCATTTATTAATTCATCAAATATTTACTGAACACCTATTATCTTCCAGGCACTGCCCTAGGTGTTGGAGACTCAGCCGTAAACAGTCTAGACCTGGTCCTTGTTCAAAAGAACTTACTGTCTGTCTAATCACATTTGCAGGCCAGTCGGCAAGAAGAAAATGTAATAGATTAGAGAATAAAATCACCCTATTCCTAAAAACAATAGTTTCCACTTATTCAGCTTATTCTTTGTTTTAACAATGTGCTTTACAAGCATTATTGCATATTTAGAGGATCAGTTCTTCTGCCATTTCACAGGTTACTTCTTAAAAAAAGATTTTCTTTATTGGGGCACGTGGGTGTCTCATTCAGTTAAGCATCTGCCTTTGGCTCAGGTTATGATCTCAGGGGGATCAAGCCTCACATCAGGCTCCCTGATGAGTAGGGAGCCTGCTTCTCCCTCTCCCTCTGCTGCTCCCTCTGCTTGCACACCCACTCTCTCTTGAGAAAGAGAAAGAATGAAGGGAGGAGCAGAGGGAGAGAGAGAGAATCCCAGGCAGACTCTGAGCTCAGTGAGGAGCCTGATGTGGGCCTTGATCCCAGAACTCTGAAGTCATATCTGAGCCAAAATCAAGAGCTGACTCATAACTGATGGAGCCACCCAGGTGCCCCTACACGTTACTTCTTGAGCTACATCCTATTGTTATTTTCGTCCTACAGATGAGAAAACTGAGGCTCTAGGGGATTAGGAGACTTAACCAGGTTCACAGAATTAGAAGATGGTAGAGCCGAAACTTGAGCTCAAATGAGGCTGACCAGGTTTCATGAAGTGCCACATTCATGCTAGTGCAGCACAGACTCCCTTAAGTATCTGGTGCTCTCTTTACACTTCATAACAAACCACTCACCCCTCTAGTACCTAACCTCTCCCTCAAGAGAAACCTATTTACCATGCCTTCCATGCCAATACTGAAAAAAAATTATATATTGGGAAAAAATTGAATGACTAATGCATACCCAGCTTACAACGTTCTGCTTAGTTGAAAACATAAAGCATGGACATATGCAAAGATAAGTATCAATACAAAAGATACAAAGTAAGTCCACCTGTATATATCACAAATGTTTAGGAAAGCGTGAAGTTGGAGGTATGGGAAGAGAATAACCAGGAGGGACTATGAGAGAAAATTAAGATGTGAATACAGGCAAGGCTTGATATGGTTTCAGCAAGAGAATATTAAGAGAGCATAGCAGAATGTACAGCTGGTGTGAAAAAAAAATCATAGAGGGAGAGGAATTCAGGAGATTTTCAGTTTTTGGTAACAAGGCCAGTTTAGCTATAGCCAGATCTCTATTATGGAGGTCCAATGAGAAGCACTACATGAAGTATGGGAACTGAGAATAAGATGGGCACTTGGCTGGAAGTTCTCTCCCTGGTCTTGAGCAACCATATAACTTGGAATAAGAAACATCCACAATTATATGAAAAAATGATCAACGATGAACAGGAACAACTGAAAACTCTTTCCTTAATACTTGGTCTTATTAAACATTTTAATATTCATCATTTAATCTGATAATTTCAGTAATTCCCTAATGTAAATATTGTTGATTTCCCTGTGAGCTGGATATCATTTTAGGAATGAGAAAATGAGAAATCAGAAACATTAAAAGCTTTACTTAGTATTATCAATCTAGGAAGAAGCAGGACTTGAATCCATGTCAGCTGGCTTCAGCTAGGAGCAACTAAAACACCAAATATTATGTTTCAGGGTAAGATGCAAGAAAGGGAAAGTCAAAGTTGATTCCAAGCAAATCAGACAATGGTTCTTCCTGATTGAAGAGCATGTGGACAGATATATATAGCATGGTCTCTGAAGTACTAAAGTTACAAAGTTCTGTGCTCCCTGTTAACTTGATCATCCCAACTTCCCCCACCATTTCAACAAGATAATTTTAATAACCTCTATCACCAGGGCTATAAACAAACAAAAGAAAAAAAATCAGAACAAATCTGTATTACAGGATGTTATTAAAAACAAAATACCTGGGGCTCTGTGTTTAAAAACAAATTATTGCTATCTTGGGAATACTTCCATTGGATTGAATTCTTCAGTGTCTACTCCATGATCATTTTTCTCCCCCTCCAAGAAAGAGAAGGCAAAAAAGAAGAAAATCCAAGCAACATATTTCAATAACAAAGTAGCCACACCAATTCCCCATGGTGCTGGTAAGCAGCAGAGAAGCAATCAGAAGGAAGGGGAAAAGTTCAGCAGGAACCAGTCTAAAAAATAGCAAGATGTAGTTTGACAAACACCAGTCTGCTACAGTTGCTGCCTTGAGTGGCCATTTCCCCCTCAGAGTGACACTTTTCAATTATGACATGGTAGCTGAGAACATTCTGGGCGTATCTGCAGCTGGCTGCTATTTCCTTGGCCAATTTTTTACACATGCCAGGAAAATGAACTCTTGCTTCGACAGCCACTCTTTCCCAAACAATAATAGTAAAAGGGTGGTATGTATGGGGTGTGTGTATGTATATATGCATATATATATATATGCATATATATATACATACATATAGATAGTGTAATAGGAATCTACTATATGCCAAAGTGATGGTCAGCAAAATTTCCTAGAGAAAAGATCTGTGATCTGATTCTGGTGGGGTTGATTAAGGTTAATGTTAGCTTTAAGACGAAATGAAAAACACTTCAGACAGAAGAAAAATGAATGCACATTTCTTGCAAGCTTCAATAAGTACTGCATATTCATGAACTAATAAGCAATTTGGTCTGACTAGTTCATAGTGTGCATGTTGAGAGTAAGAACAGAATTGGGAAATAATTAGGAAGAGTGGAATAGAAATAACTGATCACCTAACCTTCCATAAACTACTGATACATGGTATGTAAAAAACAAATGAAACACAAGCAATTAATCCAGTTCTGAGAACAGTGGCTTGCTCATAGTAAGTAAATATTTGTTAAATTGAATTTTGTCAACTCTGCAAATCTTACAGTATAAGACTCATACTAGAAATCCTATTAAAGAGATGGATATCTAAGATACGTTCCTTGACTTCAAGAAGCTTATATAATCTACTCCGGGAAAAATAAAGCTGCACCCTTACAACAGAAAACTAAAGAATCCAAATTAATATCAAAATATCAAAAAATGGTAGGAGTAAAACATATGTGCTGTAGAATAATGAAGGAGAGAGACCTCCTAATGGGTTGAGTACCTATGGATGATATCTTAAAAAATATGGAGACCAGGAAGAACAAGTAGGAGTTGGAGAAGGTATTACAGGTGTGAGGGATAAGAATGAATGAAGTATCAGCCTTGGATGAGTCCACCATGGAAAAGACATTTTGCAGAGATTGGTCTAAGCAAATAGTGGGGTTATTCTTTGGATGTGATTATTCAGCATAAAGTAGAAGAGAATACACTTGCTTTGGAAGGAAAATTTTGAGATTTGAGCTTCTTACCTGCCACTTTCTATGTGTTTTAGAGACAAATTACCTACCCCTTCTTGGAATAGGTACTCTTTATCTGCCTTGCAACTCATTCCTTCTTGGAAAGGTTGCTTCTACTCACATGGAAACTAGATGCTTGCGCAGAGACTGCCATACTCATATATGGTGGTTTTTTTTTTTTTTTACTTTTTCATATATTTCTTTTCCTTTTACTCAAGTATAATTGATATACAGTGTTATATTAGTTGCACGTGTACAATGATTCAGCAATTCTATATATTTCTTAGTGCTCATCAACATTAATGTACTCTTAATCCCCTCTACATCACCCACCTCAAACCACCTGCACCTGGCAACCACCAGGATTTGTTTTGTTTTTCTGTATTTAAGAGTCTGGTTTTCTGTTTGTGTCTTTTTCTTTTCTTTTCTTTTCTTTTTTTTCTTTTTTTTTTTTTTGCTCATTTGTTTTGTTTCTTAAATTCCAAGTATAAGTAAAATCATACGGTGTTTCTCTGATTGACTTATTTCACTTAGAATTACACCCTCTAGATCAATCCATGTTGTTGCAAATGGCAAGATTTCATTCTTTTTTATGGCTGAATAATATTTGTGTGTATGTGTGTGTACAGTAGTATCTTCTTCATCCATTCATCTATCCATGGATGCCTGGGCTGCTTCCATATCCTGGTTATGGTAATATGCTTCAATAAACAGAGTGCATTTGTCTTTTTGAATCAGTGCTTTCATTTTCTTTGGGTAAACATCCAGTAGTGGAATTACTGAATCATATGGTAATTCTATTTTTAATTTTGGGGGCACATCCATACCATTTCCCATAGTAGCTGCACCAATTTACATTCCCAACAACAGTGCACTGGTGCATAAGAGTTCCTTTTTCCCCACATCTTCACCAGCACTTGTTATTTATTATGATTTTGGTTTTAGCCATTTTGTCAGCTGTGAGGTGATATATTGTGCAGTTTTAAATTTCATTTCTCTAATGATTAATGATGTTAAGTATCTTTTTTCATGTATCTGTCAGCCATCCATATGTTTTCTTTTGGAAAAGAAATATCTATTCATGCCCCCTCCTTATTTTTAATTAGATTATTTGTGGGATATTTGGTATTGAGGTGTGTAGTTCTTTACATATTTTGGGTATGAAACCCTTATCAGATATATCATTTGCAAATGTTTTCTCCCATGTAGTAAGTTGTCCTTTTGTTTCACTGATTGTTTCCTTGTAGTGCAAAAGCTTTTTTGTTTGTTTGTTTGCTTGTTTAATCCCAATAATTTAATTTTGTTTTTGTTTCTCTTGCTTCAGGAGACAAAACTAGAAAGATATTTCTCTGGCTGTTGTCAAAGAGAATATTGCCTATTTTTTTCTTCTAGGAATTCTATGGTTTCACGTTTCAGATTTAGATCTTTAATCCATTTTGAATTTATTTTGTGTATAATATAAGAAAGTGGTCCAGCTTCATTCTTTTGCATTACAGTTTCCCAACAGCATTGGTGGAAGAGACCGACCTTACCTCAGTGTATATTATTGTCTCCTTTGTCATAAATTAACTGACAATAAAAAAGTGGATTTTTTTCTGGACTCTCTATTCTGTTCTGTTGATCTGTGTCTATTCTTGTACCAGTACTGTATTCTTTATTGCATTATTGATTATTATAGCCTTTTTTTAAAGATTTTATTTATTTATTTGATAGACAGAGATCACAAGCAGGCAAAGAGGCAGAGAGAGAGAGAGAGAGAGGAGGAAGCAGGCTGTCTGCAGAGCAGAGAGCCCAATGCGGGGCTCGATCTCACGACCCTGGGGTCATGACCTAAGCTGAAGGCAGTGGCTTTAATCCACTGAGCCACACAGGCGCCCCTTGATTATTATAGCTTTATAGTATATCTTGAAATCTGGGATTGTGGTACCTTCAGCATTGCTTTTTCCAAGATCACTCTGGATATCTGGGGTCTTTTGTGGTCCCATACAAATTTTAAGAATATTTGTTCTAGTCCTGTGAAAATGTTGTTGGTATTTTGATAAAGACTACATTATATTTGTATACTGCTTTGGGTAGTAGGCACATTTTAACAATATTGGTTCTTTCACTTCATGAGTGTAAAATATCTTTCATTTGTTTATGTCATCTTCTATTTCTTTCAATGTTTTATACTTTTTGCAGTACAGATTGTTCACGTTCTTGGTTAAGTTTATTCCTAGGTATTTTATTCTTTTTGGTGCAATAGTAAATGAGATTGTTTTTCTTAAATTTTCTTTCTGCTACTTCATTATTAGCACAAAGAAATGCAACAGATTCCTGTATGTTAATTTTGTATGCTGAGACTTTGCTGAATTCAACTAATAGTTATAATAGTTTTTTGGAGGAGGTTTTGGGGGTTTCTGTATATATTTAGTATTATGTCATCTGCAAAAAGTGAAAATTTTACTTTTTCCTTACCACGTTGGATGCCTTTTATTTTTTTCTAGTCCAACTGCTATGGCTGTGACTTCCAGTTCTATGTTGAATAAAAGTAGTGAAAGTGGAATCCTTGTCTTGTTCCTGATCTTAGAGAAAAAGCTCTCTTTTTTTCCCCATTAAGGATGATGTCACTTGTGAGTTTTTCATATATAGCCTTTGAGATATGTTGAGATATGTTCCCTCTCAGCCTACTATGTTGGGATTTTATATCATGAATGAATATTGTACTTTTCAAATACTTTTTCTGCATTTACTGAGATGATCAGTATGGTTTTTGTATTTTCTCTTATTATTGTGATAAACCACATTGATTGATTTGTGAATACTGAGCCATTCTTACATTCCTTTAATAAATCCCACTTGATCAGGTGAATTATTTTTTAAAAATGTATTGTTGGATTCAGTTTGTTAATATTGTGTTGACGATTTTTCCATCTATGTTCATCAAAGATACTGGTTTGTAGGTTTTTTTGGTGGAGTTTTTTGGTGTTTGTTGTTATTTCTGGTTGTGTGTGTGTGTGTATGTGTGGTGTCTTGGTATCAGGAAAATGCTGGACTTACAGAATGAATTTGTAAGCTTTCCTTACTCTTCTATTTTTTGGGGATAGTTTGAGAATAATAGGTATTAAATCTTCTTTAAATGTTTGGTCTAATTCACCTAGGAAGTCATCTGACCCTGCACTTTTGTTTGTCAGGAGTTTTTTAATTATTGATTTAATTTCACTGGTAGTAACTGGCCTGTTCAGATTTCCTATTTTTTCCTGATTCAGTTTTAGATGGTTATATGTTTCTAGGAATTTATCCATTTTTTCTAAGTCGTACAATTTGCTGACATATAACTTTTCATAATGTTTCCTTATAATCTTTTGTATTTCTTTGGTGCCAGTTGTTATTTCTCCTTTTGTTTATTTGAGTACTCTTCCTTCCTTTTTTGATGTGTCTGGTGAAAGGTTTAACAATATTGTTGATTTTTTCAAATAACCAGCTCCTGGTTTCATTGATTTGTTCTATTTTTATTTACTTTCTATTTCACTTACTTCTATTGTAATCTTTATTATCTCCTTTCTTTTACTGGATTTGGGTTTTGGTTTTTCTTTTTTTTTTCCCTTATCTTTTTTTAAATTTTTTTTTAAATTTAAACTTTTTTATTTAAACATATAATGGAACCCTACCACCCTCTCCCAAACCCTCTCCCCTCCCCATGTTTTTTCTTTGTTCTAGGTCCTTTAGATATAAGGTTAGGTTGCTTATTTGAGATTTTTCTTGCTTCTTAAGGTAGGCTTTTATTGTTATAGTCTTCCTTCTTATAACAGCTTTTACTACATCTCAAGGATTTTGGAACATTGTTGTTTTGTTTTGTTTTTTTTTTAATTTTTACTTGTCTCCATATATTTTTTATTTCTTCTTGGATGTCCCATTCATTGTTTAGTAGTATGTTATTTAGTCTCCATGTATTTGTGGTATTTCCATATTTTTTCCTTGTGATTGATTTCCCATTTCACACCATTGTGGTTGGAAAAAAAGTATGATATAATTTCAATCTTTTTTAAATTATCAAGACTTGTTTTGTGGCCTAACATGTTCAGTGCTGGAAAAAGTTCCATGTGCTCTTGAAAAAAAAAATATGTATTCCACTGTTTTTAGATGGAATGTTCTGAATATATGTTAGGTCCATCTGATCCAATGTGCCATTCAAAGTCACTGCTTCCTTCTTGATTTTCTGTCTATCTAGATGATCTATCCACTGATGTAAACAGGGTGTTAACATCCCCTACTATTATTCTACTACTGTCAATTTCTTTTTTTTTAATGTCTTTTAATAGTTGTTTTATGTATTTAGGGGCTCCCATGTTGGATGCATAGATATTTATAATTGTTATATCCTCTCATTGAATCATTCCTTCATTCCTTTTATCATTATGCAATGTTCTTCTTGTCTCTTATTATAGTCTTTGTTTTAAACTCTGTCTTGTCGAAATTAGGATTGCTATCTCAGCTTACTTTTTGCTTCCATTTGCAAGATAAATGTGTTTCCATCCCTTCACTTTCAATCTGCATGTATTTTAGGCCTCAAGTAAGTCTCCTGTATGCAGAATATAGATGAGCCTTGCTTTTTTTATACATTTGGGTGCCCTATATCTTTTGATTGAAGCGCTTAGTCTGTTTACCTTCAAAGTAATTACTGTTAGGTATGTACTCATTATCATTTTGTTACTTATTTTATGGTTGTTTTTGTAGTTACTTTTCTGTTCCTTCTCTTGCCATCTTCCCTTGCAGTTTGATGAATTTCTTTAGTGATATACTTGGATTACTTTCTCTTTAGATTTTGTGTATGTATTACAGGTTTTTTTTATTTGTGGTTATCATTAGGCTTATATGTAACATCTTATATATATGGCAGTTTATGTTAAGTTGATGGTTACTTAAATTTGAACCCTTCCAAAAGTATTAAATTTTTATTCTTCCTCCCCCAGTTTTATGTATGTGATATTATGTTTTATGTCCTTTTTCTTTTATAAATCCTTTCACTGACTTTTATAATTAGTTTTACTGCTTTTGTGCTTTAACCATCACATTGATTTTATGAGTGATTAATATACTACTTTACTATGCTTGTATTTACCTGTCATTTTTTTCTTTCATTATTTTCTTCCTTCTCATTATAACCTTTTCTTTCCACTCAAAGAATTCCTTCTAACATTTCTTGAAAGTCTTGTTTAGAAACAATGAACTCCTTTAATTTTTGTTTATCTGGGATCTTCTTTATCTCTCCTTCTATTGTGAAAGGTAGTCTTCATGGGTATTCTTTATTGAAGGATTTTTGTTTTGTTTTGTTTTTCTCCAACACATTGAACACATAATGACACTTCCTTCCAGCCTACAAAGTTTCTGCTGAAAAATCAGCTGATAGCCTTATGGGGTTTCCCTTATATGTAACTTTCTTTTCTCATGATGCTTTTAAAGTTCTCTCTTTATTACTATATATATATATTTTTTTTTACTATTTTAATTATTACATGTCTCGGTATAGACCTCCTTGGGTAGTTTTACTCGGGGCTCTTTATGTATCCTAGATCTGGATGTATGTTTCCTTCCCTGGATTAGGGAAGTTTTCAGCTATTATTTCTTTAAATGAATTTTCTACCCCCTTTCCTCTCTATTTTCCTTCTGGATTCCCTATACTGCAAATGTTATTACATTTGGTAATGTTGCTAAATTCCCTTAATCTATTCTCACTTTTTATTCTATTTTCTTTCTTGTTGCTGTTCAACTTTGTTACTATCCATTACCCTGTCTTCCAGCTTACTGACCCATTCTGTCTACTCTTTTATTATTGATTCTCTCTAGTGTATTTTTAATTTCAGTCATTGAGTTCTTCATCTCTGAATGGTTCTTATTTTCTCTAGTTCTATACTGAAGATTTCACCGAAATCCCCTACTCTTTTCTCAAATTCAGTATATTTTTCTAAAGATTTTATTTTTTTTAATTATTATTTATTAGAGAGAGAGAAAGCATGAGTTGGGGGAATAGTAAAAGGGAAGGGATATGGACATGCAGACCCAGTACTGAGCACAGAACCCAATGCAAGGGCTCAATCCCAGGACCCCAAGATCATATCTGAGCTGAAACCAAGAGTCAGACACTTAAATGACTGAGCCACCCAGGCACCCCTCAGTAAGTATCTTTTTTTTTTTTTAAGATTTTATTTATTTGAGATAGAAAGAGCACAAAGGGGGAGGGAGGAAAAGAGGGAGAGGAAGAAGGAGAATTAGACTCCCCAATAAACAAGGAGTGTGACAAGAGGCTTAATCCCAGGATCCTGAGATCATTACCTGAACTTAAGACAGATGCTTAACTGACTGAGTCACCCAATAAGTGTCTTTATGACCATTACTTTGAATTCTTTATTAAGCATATTGCTTATTTCTATTTCACTTAGTTCTTGTGCTGTGGTTTTGTCCTGTTCTTTCATTTGGGACACATATCTCTATCTCCTCATTTTGCACAACTCTCTGTGTTTCTTTCTATGTATTATGAAAGTCAGTTATGTTTCCTGATATTGAAGGTAATGGCCTTATGAAGAAGAGATCCTGTGGTACCCTGTAGTGCAATGTCCCCTGTTCATCAGAACCAGGTGCTTCCGGGATGTCTCCTACATGGGTTGCATGTGACCCACTATTGTGTCTGAGCCTCTTTTGCCTTCAGTCAACTTCAGTGGTCCCTTCTGCTTATTGTGGGCTGGGTTTGGTAACTGTGCTGTTAAGGGGCCAGTCTGGTGCTTCTGTGGGCTTGTAGTTGGGCTGTGTCTGGTGACAAACCAGTTGTGTGCTCCTAGTCCATCTATTGGGTCTTCAAATGCACTGACCTAAGTCAGCCACTGAAAGGCTTTTGTTGGTGGGTGGGGCCAGCAGTTAGACCAGATGCCTACTGCCAGGGGCTGCAGATACACTGGTTGGCAGGGAACTCTCTCTGCATTGAAAGTTCTAAGGTCTGACTGTTCCAACTGCAAGTACACTGGTGAGTGTGGCTATCTTCTCCTCTCCCTAGCACTGCAGTGTCTTTGGAGAGGTGCTGGTCCCTGCTGTGGTTACTTACAGGATGTGATGTGGAAGAAGCAATTTTGTAGGGACTCCTGCTGAGTGGGATGGGTTGGATGGAGCAAGTCTGCAGGAGAATGCAGTTGGTGTTAGCAAGGTAGATGGAGAGTGTTCATGCTAAATCCTGCAAGTGTGCAGCTTTCAAGGTTGAATGGTGGGGAGAAAGGGAGAAATGACACCCACTAGAAATTTTGTTCTCAGAGAAGTCTCCTAAAGATCTTTGTTCCTCCAGCACATGTTCTGAGATTAGCAAATAAATCTTCATGTATTCTCCAGGTATTTTTCAAACTACTATTTTTATGCTCTATCATGGCAAGGCTGTTTATTATGTTGTCCAAGGGGTGGAACTCAGTTTCCTATTTCCTCTACCTCTCCCAGAACTAAGCCACTATTTTTTAAAGTACCTGGAGTTAAGGCCCACTGGCTGTAAAAACTCATGCAGTTAAGCCTCACTGGTTTTCAAAGCCAAATATTATGAGGACTTATCTTCCCATTGCAGGTACCTGCTGCTTACCATGACTGGGGTGGGGTCTACTGCTCTTCTTTCTCCATGTTATGGTGTCCCTCATGTTTTTGGTTAGTCTTGCAGGGAGTCTGGTTCCTGACCATGCCTCTCCCCTTATTACCCTTATGAATGCAGCCTCCTCCCTACAATTA
Organism: Taxidea taxus jeffersonii; assembly: GCA_003697995.1. Lineage (NCBI taxonomy): Eukaryota > Metazoa > Chordata > Mammalia > Carnivora > Mustelidae > Taxidea > Taxidea taxus. The sequence goes on from RCUC01165802.1 coordinate 69,272, forward strand.
ACTATAGAAAACCTGTTCAGTGAGTCCTGAGGTCATTTTCTGGGTTAGCTGCTGTGATGTGGCTAATATCCAGCTGTGTCCATGGGACAAAGTGAGCTTAGGATCTGCCTGCCCTACCATCTTCCTAGAAGTCTCATACTCTTAGACGTTTTATCCCACCCTCCAGCCATTGGCCACATTGACAGCATAGAAGTGAGCACCTTTACCAACTTGGGCTAACCAGAGTTCTTTCCAGGGTATTTATATTTCAATTACATTAAGGAAAGAGTCTGCTTTTTGTGATGTGAGTTCCAAGCTGTAAAAGTAGAGAGCTGTCGGCACCAATGTTTTTAAAATATTGAGGTAGTTGTTCTGCAATGACAGAGAATAAATATAATATGCAGAAAGAAGCCACAGCAACAGGTGGAGACAGATCTAGTGGGAGTGAAGTCCCTGGGTATTGTTGACTCTGACACCCATATTTATCTTTTTGTGTGTGTGTGTAGGGGGTGTGAGTGTCTATACTTTTGTTTGTTTGATTCTGTGGCTCCTTCCAATAAATCCTCCATTTTCCCTAAGATAGTACAAGTTGAGCTTCTCTCTGTCTCTGTAACCAAAATAATCCCAACTAACACATTTCTTTTTTTTTTTTTAAGGTTTTATTTATTTATTTGACAGACAGGGATCACAAGTAGGCAGAGAAGCAGGCAGAGAGAGAGGGGGGAAGCAGGCTTCCTGCCAAGCAGAGAGCCCGATGCGGGGCTCGATCCAAGGACCCTGGGATCATGACCTGAGCCAAAGGCAGAGGCTTTAACCCACTGAGCCACCGGCACCCCCAACTAACACATTTTTAAAGGATGTCCTCATTCCTAAGACAGAAGCAGCAATCTTTCATCTAAATAGGCTTTTGAAAACTGAATGAGTGTGCATGACAGCAGCACACTAAACACAAATAAGTTGTTGTTGTTATTATTATTGAAGAAAAGAGTAGATAGTTTGGTCCAGGGAGCATGCACATTTGATTTTGAACTTTTCTCCAAAATAATCTCAAAGCACAGATGCATGTGTGTGTGTGTGTGTGTGTGTGTGTGTGTGTGTAAAACAGGAGGATGAACACAATATAAATATTAGCTTGCTGACAGAAATCCTCAATGCAGAACTCTTGTGAACAGTGATAGCACAGCATTCAGTTTCAAGTCCAAAATAAGACCTGCCTCCTCCCTGAGTATAATTTTTTCTAGCACTGGCAATCACCCACGGAGAAGAACATCTTGGTGTGTGAATAAAAGGAAATGGAAAACTGTAATTAAATATCAGATACTCAGGTCTTGGCTACAGGAAGGCAAGAGAACAGTCTACTCCTGGGGCTGCTAGTGATCCTTCCCGCTAGTAAGCAAGACTCTACCATTCACACTCCAAAGATTTGTCCTCATCCTATTATTCGGCTCTTCTATGAAGAGGGGCAAAGACAGACTCTGGTTCAGGTCACTGCAGTGCTCTCCTGACAAGATTCTTTTCAAGACCTATTTTCTGTCATTTCCCAGGTGATCTTGTATCTGTTGACTTTTACATTCCAGTTTCTTCATTTGATACCTTAAGAATAATGATGGCTCACCTTCCTAATCTCTTGGAGTATCAAGAGATAAGTAATTAACTTACTACTGAGATTATTTAGCATGTAGTAGGCACTTAATAAATATAAATTTGTCTTCCTCTAGATAGCATGACCCTATGGGATGGTTCAACCTTTACTAAAATGACTTCTTCCTAATTGGTTTTGTTCCATTTTAGGTCACAAAAATTAGACTTGGATGTAGGATTTTTAGTTTTCCCTCAACTTTTCCACTGGTCTAAAACACCTGCAACTATAAGCAACAGATAATACCATCTCTTTGTTAACTTTAGTGTTCTAGCATGAGACAGAGAAAATTATGTAACTAAGAGACATAGTTCAGACTGTAATTATAATTATTATTAACTATAATAATAGATCATAATAGCATTTGCTAACAACACTACTAGAACTCTGCCTAGGCCTCATTAATCTGGACCTTATTAATATGCAATATGTACTTATTTGACAATGATTAGACAAAAGTTCTCCCCCACATGATCTTTAAGTTTAACTTTTAATGCAATTCAAAAATATTTGGTAAAAGCATGATTGCCTAGCATAGAGAAAGTCTCAAACGTGTAATTAAAGAGTCTCTAGGTTACAAATTAAAGAGTCTCTAGGCTTACCTGGATTTAAATCATGTAACTGCCACATTTATATTTATGTGAATTTGACTAAATCTAATTATTTTCATTAATAAAATAGATACGATTATGACTAAGTTGTTACAATTCTTACAAGAGCTGTAATACAGGCATGCAATGAGCACTCAATAATATATCATGATTATTTCTATCACTCTTATCAATAGTGATGACAAGTAAGTCAGGGAGCATGTACCTAACACAGATACAGAAGGGAATAGTTATGATATCAGAGAGTAAAATACTATAGTAGAAATATTTACATATTGTTATGAGATCATAAATAATTTTCTGATTAATTCTATATGAAGAAGTCAGGAGAGAAGTTGCTATCTGAGCAGTCTTGATGGAGTATTCTTTTTCTGATGTGTAAGGAGACAAAGTGATTCAAGGCATAAAAAAGAATACTCATCATTCTGGAAAATATAACAATCTGGTGTCATGAAGACAAAGGTCATCATAAAGATAAAATTCTAAAGATAGGCAAAAGGAAGAACTTATTGAATACATTTACAAAACAAACACTTTTTTTCTTCCCAGGGTCATAGCATTTAAGATGTTTTTAAAAACCCTAACAGAATAATTTTAAAATCTGTGAACTGTGATAATCATATATCTGGTCTACTTATTTTAAGCCTTGGTAGCACTGCTAGCGATGAATTTATGCTATAGTCTTCATATGAAATAAAACAAATATATTTATTTGAAAAGACTCATCAGTTTATTTCTTTTTTTTT